>CAJVPT010004103.1:0-14032 GCA_910592055.1 Acaulospora colombiana
ATCATTAATCTGCATGTATATAGAGATATATAGTTTGTAAGAGATGATTGGTGTCATGCCAAAGGACCCAGGTTCAAGATTAAGATAATTCTTAATAAAAGACTTGCATCTAATATCAGTTGTGGTTAAAAAAAAGAAAAAAAAAATATTATATTAGTCTTTATTAGTAGATCATTGGAAAATATATATATATAGTAACAACTTTGACTTTTTCTCCTTTTTTAAGAAGAAGGAAAGAAACCAACATAGATTGATTTACAGTCAAAAAAGGGAAGTCAATATCGACTTCACAGTGTTTGCAGCCAGGTCAATATAGATTGACATCTTTCTTAATACTATAAGAAATCATAAAGAAAGTAGGTTCACTCAATAAATTAAGCAAACCTCAAATCCACTAAAATCTAGAAGAATATTAAAACTTCACAAGGTCTAAATAGCCTAACATACATATTCTATCCTGCAAACATCAAAATATCTAGTTAAAGTAATATGAATATGTATATGTGTATAAACTTGTTGTTAAAACAAGTTTGACAAAGATCTATCACAACAGTACAACAAGAGCAAATAGATTTGGTAAGATTTTTAATCACAATATTATCACAGGACATTATTGATATAAATAAAATAGCAGGGATTTGTAATACAATATTATAAACTAGTATAAACAAGTAAATAATACTAGATAAAAAAGAGATAAACAATATGTGTTTGATCAAAACAAAATCAAAATATAAATTAAAATAGGGAATTTTTTTTTTAAATGCTGGCTAAGCCAAAACTTTATTGAGGAATCCTTACATAAGATAGAGAAAACAGAGTTTCTCTGAGACTATATATAAGAAATATTGTATAAATAAAGTATTACAATAGAAGAAATCTTTTATAAAAACTTCAACTTGTGGCCTGGCCACCTCTTGAGAAAAAAAAAAGTACTAGTTTAAGGTCTACCTAGTGCTAAAAAAATTTTCTTGTAACTATGCGAACTACTGGATAATCGATTTAAATTTTCTACATCTATTGATTATTTATCAAAGATCACTATTGAACAATCTGATGCCTTGTGAATTATTCACTGGAATACTATATTTCTTTATCTTTAGAAGAGAGTAAGGTGAAAAGAAGAGGAGAGAATTACTTATCCAAAGACCTGATGGAACCTATGGTCAAAGAGATACCTTAAAACCTTTGGTGGAGTTGATGAATCCAGTCCTGTAAGTAATATCATTTTCAAGCATCTACTGCTTATTTAAAAAGGCACAAAACTTCCAAAGGTAGATTTAGCCTAGAGGGGATTCTTCCATTCTGCAGATGTTTTCAACTAGTACTTTCATTATGAGTAAGAATAATAGGTACCACTGGCAACTTTAAAGCCTTTCTTAAGGATAAAATTTTGAGTGTCTTGATGTAGCTTTGGTTTCTGGTCCTCTAGCAAACCATGGATCAGGAGTAAAAAACCTATCAGTTGGATAAAAACTTCCTGTCCATCTTATTTGTTTTTTATATAAAAAAGGACAGATCTTTATCTATCTGTGAAAGCGAAGGGAACCTACTTGACTGCCAAGGGTAGGTGACTTCAATTCCAAAAATGATTGAAGTATCTTGTGATCTTTGTCATAATCAGATGGACTCTTTCTTATTTCTTGAGATATGTCAGTTACTGTGTCTTGTATCCATCCACACTATTCACAGTAACTTATAGTGGATCTCAGGTACTTATGAAACTGAGAAAATGCATTCAGATACGTAATGTGATCAATAGGAGCTTGTTTACTTCTTTTACTAATGTAAGCTCTATCTGTCCAATCATGGCGTGAGAAACTTTGTGCTATCAAAATTTCAGGGTCAAACTGAGATAGGTAAAATTTTTCAGAAAAAACCCAAAAATGAGTACTATTAGAGTAAGTAACCTAACAAAGAGAGTGGGAAACTTGTCTCTTGTCATTAAAGACACTCTGTATTGTTTTTATACAGTATAAGATAATAGCACATTAGTTCTACTTCTTTTCAAAACTTTCTTGCTATTGGTAAGAAGGGTGTTTCTTGACTTTGTGATCACTAGAAGTCAAGGTTTTGTTTAAAGGGAAGTATTACAAAGGGAAAAGGGTAAGTTTGGGATGTCTCTTGAAGTTTTCTTCAAGTTGGTTTAAGGAAAGTGATAAAACTTTATTAGTAGGAGGTATAAAAACTTCTTGCAAATATCTTTTTAGTGTGTGATCAAAGGATTAGCGGAAAGAGTTTGTTTGAATAATTAAAATAGAGAATTACTAAAATAAGAAGCAAAACATGCAAAAGATTTTTCCACTCCATGTAACTTTAGCAACATTATATAATTTATATTTTATTAGCTACCCTTTATGTGCACAATGAATAAGACAGAGAGAATTTTACAAATAATAGATAATAGAGAAAAAGATATTATTAATACTCTAATTCGACTTGTAAGAAAGCATGATAAACATAATGAACTATGGACTATACAACAAATAGCTAGACAGGGGCAAGCCACCATTTAAGTGGGAAAAGAAATATCAGTTTCAAAAATCTGTATGATACTTGATAGTATTATTTCGAGCATCTTAGAAGTAGAAAAAATGATGTTCATAAAAAACAAATTTTAATACAACATATAACCTACCTCTGGCAGCTTGGAAAAGAAAAAGAAGAAGATCTGCTTTGGCCATATATCGAAAATGAACTTCTTGAAATAATCAAAAAAGAAAAGGATATATCAAAAAATATAAAAATCCTTCCTATAGAGATTATCATTCAGGTAGAAAATGATTTAATAATAGATAATAAGATTACAATATCTAATGTTCAAGAAAAAGAAAAGATAAAAAAGGAAATGAAATTCGAAATACTGAGAAAAAAGATAAAAGATCAAAATATAAGTGAATGTAATCCATACAGTATAAGAAACAGAGTTACAAATTTCACTCCAAATTCATACTACATAAGTAAAAAAGAAGTATATCAATTAGAAACCATAATAGCAAATATTTTAGGAAGCTTAGAAAAGGAATTTAGAGCCTATCTATGCAATACCTTAAAACTATCTCAGGATAAATGAATCCTTCTTTATAAAAGTTTCATTAATGGCAATAAATGGTTGATTCTTCACTTTAAATAAGAAGAAGATCTTCTTAAATATTTAGAAGAAAGAAACAGAAAAGAAGAAACCTTCAATCTTCAATGACTAAGAATCAGAAAAAGAAAAACACATGGATCAATCAGTTATAGACAAAATAGAGAAAAAGATATTTTGAACTCACAATCCAGAAGAAAGCAAAAACATATAGTATGTAAGTCTAGTGAATGTGGATAATAAACTCTCCAGAAGCTATATAAAAGAATGCCTAAAAAGATATGGAGATATAAAAATATTGATATATATAAGATAAAAACAAAGATCAGAGTAAAAGCCTATCTCAAATGGCATAAACACTTCAAAACCAATCTTGAAAAAATATAAATGATACCACTTGAAATAGAAATAACAAAACAATCTTTACTAAAAAAGTACTAACTGATAAAGAAATAAATGAGATTTTAATTAAATAAAACAAACACTCAGCCAGACTCTTAGGTACAAATAGAATACTCTCAAGTTTAGTAACCAGGGCACTTAATGGTACAGAAACTAAGACCTGTTATATATCAAGAAACCCTTATATATAAAAAAATAAAACTTTACAGTAGTATGTTTTGCAACAAAAGAAGTATTGATAAGTGCTTGCAAGCAGTATATTTTCTTGCAAGGACTAAGACTATCTTGAAGTATAAAAGTTATAAAAAAAACTATAAGGGGTCCTAAACCTAGAATTGAAAAATCAAGAGAAAGACTGGAGTATAGAATAGCAGAAACAGATACTGAGCCTATATCAGATTCCCCATTAGATAGCGGATTGATAAGCTCTAATACAACTATTGAATATAAGTGTCCAACTAATCAAAGGAAAAGGTATTAAGATCAGAATAGTAATACTCCACAAAGATATCATAGAACTCTAGGCTATCTACCAACAAGAAGTAATAGAGTACCATTGGGAAACCCTAGAAGTCTACCAAAGAATCAAAATAGGAGACAATATAATGAACCAGAGTTTGAAGATGAGCAAGATCATATTGATAAATCTGAAAAAACTGATGAAAAAATTGCCAAGCTTGAAGGCAAATCAAGATTCAGTTAACAAAAAAGAAAAGGGTCAGAATGGATCAACTGCTCTTAAAAAGTCACACCAGTTGATTAGATAAATATGGGGAAAAAAAGCCCAGTTCTTCCTCAAATAAGATTTATAACAAGAGCAAAGTATGAACCATAGATTCAGATAAAGCTATAGAACAAGGTGGTAACCTAAACATAGATAAATTCCTATAGAATGAATATATTACCTTTTTGAGAAGCCAAAATATAGATGAGCAAATAAAGAATACAAAAGGGATAAAAGAAGATATTTAAAAAAGAGTAATAAGAATAGACACATACAACATCAAAGGTACAACAGACAAGACAAATCAACAAAGTCTTATTGAAGAGATATAGGAACAAGGAATAGGCATAATGGGAATATGTGAAACTAAGCTGATCCAAACCAATGCAAAATGGGCCTTTGAAAATAAAAAAACCTACAAGTATTTTTATAGCACCAATAAAAACTTACCATTTGAAGCAGGGGTCAGCCTCCTAATCAAGAAAGATTTAGAAAAGAAAATAGTATCAATAAAAAAAAAGGAAGGTTATATAATAGTAGCTAACTTTCTCATGAAAAAGAAAAAAGTCTGTATTATATAGATTTATATTCCTTTAGACAAAAAACAATGCAAAAAGGTATAAGAGAAGTTAATCAATCTTATCAAAAGGAAGCAGAGACAAAAGTTTTTATATAATAGTAATAGGGGATTTTAATATTGTCTATAATCTATCAGAAGATAGAACAACATTCTACAAGGCTAGGTTTAGAGCTTCTTGGTATTCTAAAATTTCATTGTTCAACTTTTTGGATGAATAGGGTTTTATAGATATCCAAGTAGTATAGAAAGACAAAAATAAAATCTCAATATGGTGGGATGTCACAAGCAGTAGTAAAATTGATTATATTTGGATATCATAGAATCTAACAAGATATCTATTACTGTGATTTGATAATCAAGAAATATAATAAGTCACAGGAAGTGATCATACTAAACTTATAATTACTCTCCATAATGAAGACCTTATTACAAAAAGCCCAACTATCAAATCAAAAACACAAAACAAAAGAAGAATTGACATAAAAGAATCTTCATTAGAACAGTGACAAGCCTATCAAAAAAACTTGGATTATAAGTTCAAGATGAAACTGAAACCTCTTCTCCTAAAAGAACCTGAAGCAAATAAAGAAAGAAAACTCACAAGCAAGATTTGAGAAGTCTTTGAAGAACAGATATGTAAAGTAGCTTTTAACAAGCTTAAAACTAAAAAGGTCATATCATATAAAGAAAGAAATGATAGACACAGCCCTGAATTTGTTAAATACAAAAAAGTCTTGCAACTAAAAGAACTTCTTAAGAAAGCAGAAACCTTGAAAGAAATAGAAAAGTTACAAAACCTTTGCAAAGCAATAAAGAAACATAATACTATTCACAATTCATATTATCAGATCAAAAATTATTGTGTGCAATATAACATCTCCAACATGTTCTGGATATTATTAAAAAAGGATATTCAAGATGCAATAGAAGGTCTAAAGTTTATTAGTCAAAGACTTGAAGTTAAAAAGACAAGAGATACTATTAAAATTATATTAGAACAATGATGTAATGATTTAAAAAACAATCAAAGAAAGATAGTAAGCTCCTTAATCAATAAAGAAAAGGGTAAGATTATACTAATCAGGGGCAAAATCAAACAAAATAATATTGAATATATAACAATAGAAAAATATGAAATCAAAAAAGAGATAAGATAATATAATCTAGAAGTCTTCAAAAGAAGAGAAGCCAATTTTGATAACCTAACAGAAGATTGAAAAGAGGAGTACAATTTCAGGAACTATATTCAAGAGAACTGATATAAAAACCTTCTCAAATCAATTTTATAAGAAGAATTATGTGAAATACTCAGATGCTTCCCAATAACAAGGCTCAAGGCAAATCTTAGATTAGCTATAAGATATTAAAGAGATTAAACCAGGATAGAAAAGAGTACCTAAGGAAAATACTTAACAACTTCTTGAAATGGGAAGTTACTTCTATATTCTGAAGGCAAAGTCATATATATCCCATAGCCAAGTCAAAGTCTTGAAATTGTAAACTTTT
Organism: Acaulospora colombiana; assembly: GCA_910592055.1. Lineage (NCBI taxonomy): Eukaryota > Fungi > Glomeromycota > Glomeromycetes > Diversisporales > Acaulosporaceae > Acaulospora > Acaulospora colombiana. The sequence goes on from CAJVPT010004103.1 coordinate 6,301, forward strand.
AAATATGAGACCTATTGTGTTATTGGAGGCCACTAAAAAGTGTTTCACCAAAGTTCTGACCAACAGAATAGAAAATATTTGTAAAATCAATAATATTCTTGGAGAATCCAACTATGTAAGGTTATCAGGAGAAAGTATGGGAAAACCAATCCAAATTCTAAATAATATTTGTGAAGATATGAGAAAGAACAAAAAATAGCTATGGATATTGTTTCAAGATATAGCCAAAGCTTATGACACTATTAGTCTAAATATGCTAATAAAAGTAATGGAAAGAATCAAGGCATTGAAAGGTTTTATCAATATCATAATAAGCCTTTTCAAAAATAGAGAATTCGAAATCATATTTAAAGATGATCTTACCAATTCTATAAAAGTAAAGAATGGAATTGATTAAGGAAAAATCATTTCACCATTAATGTGGAAATCTTCTATGACCCTTTACTATACAAAATCCAAAATGATACAAATAGAGGATATAAAATATCAGTTACTTGGAATTCAGACTTCAATTGTCACAAGGTTGAAAAGTTAGAATTCAGACATGCCATGATAACATTTATGGATGATACAATATGAATAGTAGGATCCAAGAAAAATAAGGAAAAGATCTTGGAGATAGCAAGAATTTTTTATAGGGCCAATGACTCTCAGATCAATAGTAACAAATCAGTTTTAGTTACTATTAACAATCCTAACTGTTATTTAGAAAAAGTCCAGACAGGTATTAAAAAAGAAATAGTTAAATAGCTTGATAGAACAGATAAAGTAAAATTTCTATAAATTTGAATGGCAACCAAAAGACCTTGATTGAACTAAAGGAAAGAATGCTTAAAGAAATTTATGTAATTGCTAAAGCTTTCAAAAATAAGGCTCAAACAAGCACAAATCAAATATTAGGAACTATTCAACCTGTTGACTTGTGACTTACTAGACCATTTTATAGACAAAGGCAACTTCCCGCTCCAAGTAATTAAGTTAGCTAAAGATATAAGAATTACTTTTCAAAGTTAAAAATGGCATGATATCTTTGAATGGGAAAAAGAAAATAGTTTAATCTGAGAATATCTCTTATCTAAGGAGTACTATATAATAAAGTTATATTATTACTAAGAAATAACAGATTGATGTATATAGATCAGCTAATCAACTATGAAGTAAATGAAGTGAGAAATTGGCGTATGCTCCAACTAAAGATGGGTCCCTAAAGGGGGAGGCAGGGCTCTAACCATAACAAGAGACAAAAAATATAGATAATTAAAAAGAATGCTAATCATCAACTAATATAGGGAAAGCTACTACAAAAAGAATTTAAGAAAAAAACAAAGATTGAATATTACAAGTACCAGAATAGTGAAAATGGTCAAGAGACAAACCTAATTAAATATATGAATTGTCCAAAAGGTTTTATTTAAAAACAAAGTTGCATCATTAAAAGAGATATAAAAGAGATATACAGTATATGATACCATATCTTAATACAAGAAAAAATATTAGAAGAGTTCAGATGTTAACAATCCCATGTTCTACAATATTTTTGAAAAAAACAATTAGAAAAACAATAGATAGCAATCAAGTATTTGTACAGAGTTTATAGGAACTATTCCAGCAGTCTTCTTTTCAAGATACCAAGATAGATTACGTAAATATAGAAAGTTGAAAAGAAATAATTATTAAAGAAAATGTTAAAGAAAGAGTATATCAAGATTACTTAATAAAGATATTCCAGTATAATCTAGGATCCAAACAAAAGTTAACCTTTTATTTAGATGGATCACTAATAAATTATGGTAGTGACAATATAAAGATAAGAGTAGCATGGATTCAAATAAGCAATATAGAAAAAGAAAGTAGATTTCAAATAAGGATAGATAGTTGAATCTCATTTATATGTGTAGAACTAACAACAATAGTTACAATACTCCTAATAGTTCCAATAGGTAGCTCTATTGAAATCTCCACAGATAGTCAAGCATGTATCTCAAAGTGGAAAATAGTTAAGAAAAATAATTCAAGAAGAATACATAAAAGATGACTAAAAGCTGATTACTATGAGCACGAATGGTAGAGCTGGTCAAGAAAAAAGATTTAGATCTGAAGCTTATAAAGGTCAAGACATATTCTCAAGATCCCCATAATGATGAAGCAGATGCTCTAGCCAAAGATGTTTTTAAACTTTTAGTAATAGAATAGAAAAATCTCATCTTATATAAAATCCTTACAGAAATCAAGTGGCAGAACAAAACTTTAGATGATTCTATAAGACAATTTATTAAGAAAATGAATAATGAGACTATAGTATATCAGTGGATATTACAAAACAGAATAGAAAGGAAATAAAGTCACCAAATTCAAGAACAATAAGACCATATATGGAATCTAGTATAGGAGAGAATGAATAGTCATATATGGAATACATCTTTCAAAGATTGTTAAAGAAAAAGCTTTCAAATCAAGCTAATGAATGATGAGCTAGCAATACTAAGTAAACTGATGATAAGAAGGCCAGACCTATACAAACAAGTAAAATGTACTGCATGTGATCTTCAGAAGGAAAAAATAATTAATCACTTGCTAAATATCCTGTGTATAAGGAACAGATAAAGAAGATATGGAATAAAGATCTTGAAGGAGTTCTAATAAATTTTAGAAAACTTTTACAGAAAAGAAAAAAGAAAGTAGAAGAGAAAAATACTAGATTAATAGTGGATAATAGTGAAGAAATAGGTGAAGTAGACAAGTAGATATCCAGGCTAATAGAATAGTTCTCAAAAATTAGTCAGAATATACTAAGTTTCTTTGCAAGATTAATAAGAAGTGAACTTATTTTTGAAATAGCAAATCTTAAATACTATAGTAAAAAAATTGGAAAAGAAGTAAGAAAATGAATCAAGAAGTTATAAAGTACAACTTGTAACCAGTTCCAGAAGAAGGTTTGGAATACAAGATATGAAAAGATAATAGAATAGAAAAGATTGTAAGGAATTCAAAAGAAGAATAAGATAAAAGATTCTCTAACCTTCCAGGTATCAAAATTATATAATTGGAAAGAAAAACTCTAATATTGGAGAAAGGAAGATTAAAAAATAAAGACCTAAAAAATGTCTTATCAAGAGAAGTTAGATTTGGGATAAGATAATTGGATTTCAAGTAATGTTAGAACTTAAAGAGTAATTTGCAGTAGTGACCTGCAGGTAATGATAGATCCTTAAAGTATTTAGCATATAAAATTTTGTAGATTACTTATGTCTTTTTTTGAGGGACAAAATTCATAGCTTTTCACTTTAATAGGAACAAAAATCAGGAAATATTATAAATCAATGATTTGAATAATAAAGAATAATTGTGAGTAGTTTTTTTATAGTTATTAATTTAAAATTTTTAATGTTTCCTAGTGAGGGACATTTGACTTTTGTTTCTATTTCCCTTTTTAGGGACCCATTTTTATCTGCAGGCAATGATATTAAGAGTTGGAAAGGTTTTCAACTGAACTCCTAATAGAGTAATAAATCATTCCTAAAGTTGTACTTAGAGTGATAATTACAAAAATAAGTAAGTTAGTTAGCATTTTTTAGCTTTAGTGATTCATATTATATGTACAGTTACAAATGTTTAATAAAGCATACATAACTTCCTGATGGAGGGTTAAAAAAAAAATTATATTAATCTTTATTAATTGATTTTTATTTAAGTAAAATATTAAATTAAAATATTTTTAGTTAAAGGAATAAAGTTTTTAATATTTATTAAAATAGAAACATTTATAATCGATTAAATTAAAAACTTTTTTATACAATTATTTTGATAATATAAATATAAATTTTAATTTTTAATTAATAAAAAATTAAAAGTCATATTTTTATATAATCGAACTTAAATAATTTATTAAAAGAATAATTAAATGTGAATTTCAAAAAATAGTCAGTAAATTTAATTAAAAGATATTTTCTTTTTATATGCTTTAACTATATATAAAAATTATTTAACTTTTGAATAAATTTTATTATAATTTTTAAAAAATATTTTCAAATCACTATTATTCTTTTTTTTTATTTATAATTATTTTTTATAAAATTTAATTTTTAGTAATTAAAAAAAGTCAAGTAATACTTTTACTATTAATAATAAAAAAATTTTCATAGAAAAAAATTTAATTATAAAATATTTAAATATTTTTTTATCTTTATTTTTAAAGTAAATTATAATAAAAAATTTTTTATAATAAAAGAATTTATTTTTTTTTCTTATTAATTTTTTTATATCTTTTAAAGCTTTAATTTTTTAAAATGATTTTAATTTAATTTTAAATATTTAAATAATATAATTTTTATTAAATATAATTGATCAATATAAAATTTATTAATTTTTTAAATATAAATAATCATTTATTAATTATAATTATATATTGAATAATATTCTTAATAATAATAGAAAATCTATAAAAAAAATTCTCTTTTAATTAATAAGTTTTTAAAAAATTTTTTGATATTAAAGATTATATAAAAAATTATATAATACATTAAATTTTATTTTTTATTAAGTTTCTTAGATAATAAAAATATTTTTGAAAAAAGTTTTCTTATTTCAATTAAACAAACTTTTTTATAATACTGTATAATATTGATTTTAAGGATATAATAAGCAAATCTATATACAGTATTAATAGAAGAATAAATTTCTCAAATATTCTTTAAAAAGCTTATACTAAGGATGGATAAGTTTATTAAATAGTTTGATATAAAAAATTATATTTTAATTGGATAGATTTTTTTCGAAAAAAAAAAGTTATTAACTTATGTAAATAAGAATTTTTTAAAAAACCTTGAATTGTTTTTTCTTTTTATCTCTTATCCAATTCATGAATTTGATAATTTATTATTTTTTGAAATGATCAATAAAATGATTATTAACAATAATCCTGATAGATAGAAATTATAGCATCAATATATCAAGGGGGTAAAATATTATTCCCTAAATCTAACTTAAAGAATCTGTTTGAGATTTTGTTTTGTTTAATTTGAATTAATTAAATGGACACCTTATATTTTCCATAAAGCTATAAAAAAATTTGGTAAAATTGATTTCCATAAATAACTATATACTATATTCGCTCCCTAAATAAACCCTTTGCTTTTTTTGCTGTATTCCCGAGGGGCTCATTTAGGGAGGTTTCTCGATACAATATTTACTGTAAAACTGATCATTGGTTGGTGCCAACCGTACGTATGTAAAAAAAAAAATTCGGGCGTTACAGCGTTACATTATAAATTGACTTTGAAAAATTACGCAGTTGTGTACCCATATAGTCCTTTTTATATAAAGACTTGGACATATACGTGAAACCTGGCCCAAGTCTATTACGCTTTGCTCTATTGACAGCCCTGCCAAACTTTTCAAGTTCTGAAGATATAATACTAAATATTAATTATAGTATCTGTTGTGAGCGCTAGACTTGAATGCCTTAATGCCCGATGTTGTAAAAAATTGATTTCAATATGAGGCGTAATAAAAGCTTGGTCTTCTTGTTATCATTTTTAGTTTACTTTATTTCGAGAATTACTGGTTTTACACCAAACCCAAGATATGCTCAAACGTCAGTTATAGTTGGCGCCAAGCTCTACTACGCTGGCGGGTTCGTCGACTCTTCAATTCGTTCAAACGAAACATTCTACCTAGATCTTTCTAATTCATTCCAAACTAGTAGTCCACTTTGGGAATCTTTGGGAGAAATTATCCCAGTTTCACCCGATTATTCTACCACTATTCTTAGCCCGCTTGACAACTCTACAATCTATCTTATTGGTGGTTACATGGTAAACCCTATAACAAACATGCCAGATTTAAATATAACAGTATATACATTTGATACAATCAGTTTAAAATGGAACGCGCTTCTTACAAACGGTAGTTCACGACAAGAAATGGATGCAGTGGTGGATAGTTCGGGAAAAATTTATGTGTTTGGCGGACGTGGAACAAACACAGATAATTATTATAACGATATCAACATACTAAATATTGGCACAAATTATTGGACAAATATTCCAGCAACTTCGAGTTCTCCTTACTCGCTAGCTGATTATACCGCCACACTTTTACCGAATGGTATTATTGTTTATATTGGTGGATTTACTGGTGTTGATTTAATAACTGATCTAAAACAGGTGAAGGCTTTTGGAATCCTCTGTGACTGTTATTGCGTTGCTAAAAATTTGCATTTATTATTAGCTTCAGCTTTTCAATACCTTAAATTCGAGCTGGTACTCAATGGTAACTATCATTATAAATGGATTGTACATAAGAAAGTGCCAAATTATAATAAATTTTATTAAACAATAATTTCTTTAAAATCAAGAGTTCTACAGGAGGTGATTTACCAGGACGTCGATTTCACACCGCCGTACTAAGTACATATATTTCCAACATTTAGTTTGCATTTGTTTCACATTTATTTGTTAACAAATCTCAATCTCGCTTTGTATTAAAAAAGCTTCAGATAACAAAATTATTGTTTATGGGGGAGCAGGAGGAAAATTGACAACGGATTACAGTATGGTTACACCTGTTCTCGCCGTATTAGACACATTGTCGTATAATTGGTATATTCCAAATACTACGACCAATTCTAACACTCCTCCCCCTTTGTGTCAACATTCGGCAAATTTACATGGAAATTATATGATTGTTTCGTTTGGTAAACTTTTTATCGGAGTTAATTCAATTCACATTTATCCTTGATCTAATTGTACTATGTGAATTAGGATTTAAGGTAAATGCACAAGGGAGTAATACAAGTCTCAACGAAAATCTGTATCTTCTTGATATTACGAGTTACACTTGGGTCGATCAATTTGTCGCATCTCCCTCTCCATCACCAGCGTCATCTTCTACATCTTCGGTTCCCATTGATACTTCAACTTCCATGCCTAATTACTCAACCCCGACAAGTTCGAATACCGATCAGCGGTTGATAATAGGCTTGAGTGTTTCACTTGGTTTACTTGGGCTCATATGCATTTTCAGTCTGATATATTTTTTAATGAGAAAGATTGAGATAACTCGCAGCGGTAGTGGTGTTATAAGAATCGCAGGTGAAGACAATCCGATTATTTGAGCAAATTTTTATCCATTATATAAAAGTGCATGTGCTTTATAAGATCTATTTTTAATATAATATTTTTGAACAATAAAGTAAAATTGATTAATTTATAGAATTTAGGTTTTAAAATTTTAACATACAAATTTAAAAATATTTTTTTATATTTATTTAATAACTTTAATTTTAAATAATATATAAAGTATTCAAAAATAATTTAATTATTTATAATTTTGAACTAAAATTAATATAGAATACTTGTTATTTAAGTATATTAATCAAAAAACAATTAATAAAAATAATATTATAAATTTATTTTGAAATAATAATTTGTAGGCAATAATATTTATAATTAAAAGAATATTTATATTGAACTATAAATAGAATAACAAATTACTTATTTAGAGTTAAATTGATAAATACAAATAAATTCATTATATTTATAATTTCAATATCTTATAAATACTTATATATGATAAATAGTATAATCATTTAATAAAATATATAGTTAATTTAATAAAAAAATATTATTTTATTTTATTTTATTTTTTTTTTTTGTGTACCCGTAGCCAGGCTAGATCGTCAGTTTATTAATCAAATGAAGACAAAAGTACATTTTCATTCGAGCAGCATGAT
>CAJVPT010004104.1:0-14031 GCA_910592055.1 Acaulospora colombiana
TAGCCAATAAGATGAAACCATAAAATACTTGCTAGAATGTTTAGCCTATAAAGATCAGCTACAAAAGATATGGAACAAAGGAGTAAATGAAATCATTAGAGACTTTAAAGAGCTATTGTAAGAAAGAAAGAAAGAGGTTAAAGAAAAAAATTCCAGGCTAAGCATTGATGACCATAAAGAATTAGGAGAGTTTGACAAATGGATCACTAAAGTAGTGGGATAGACTTCTGGAACAAGTCAGAATATATTAAGTTTCTGTACTGGCCTTATAAGAAATGACCTTATCCTAGAAGTGGTAGATTTAAAATGTCAAGAAAAACAAATAAGAAGAACAGCAAGAAAGTGGATATTGAAAATGCAAAAAAGAGTCTGTAACCAAATTCGAAAAGAAATCTGGAACAAAAGATGTGAAAATATAATCGAATGGAAACAAACACAAGGAATCAGTAATGAAGATAAAATAAAAAGACCTCCTTGTCTTTCAGGCCAGAAAACTATATTCCAGAAGAAATGAAATCCATTACCTGAAGAAGGAAACCTTAAAGATGAAAGCCTCCGAGAAATCCTAACAAGAGGAGTAGAGTATGGAAGAAATGGTTGAGTTTTAAGCTTTGTCAGAACTGTACAGAGTGATCTGCAGTAGTAACCTGCAGGCAATGAAGTTAACAGTTGGAAGGGTCTTAATTAAACTGCTAATGAAATGATAAATCACTCCCGAAGTTGCACTTAGAGTTTTAATAATGCTTAAAATAGAGACGAGTGAGTTAGGTAGAGACTTAGTTTTAGCGATACATTTTGAATATAAAGTATACATAAGTTTAATAAAGCATACATACCTAGCCTGACAGAGGGTTTAAAAAAATAATAATAATAATTATTATTAAAAATTTTGATTATGTAATAATTATTTATTAATTTATATATATACTGTATATAAATTTGTTGTTTACATATTTATTTTTTTATAACTCATTGTTATTATTATTAAAAATAACTTCTCAAAGTAAAGAACTTACCATTTTTGAGCATGGAGAAATTATTGGAGCTTGGAAATGTGGAATAAGTGAAAGAAAAATAGCAGAAACATTAAATTATCAAAAAACTACTATTCATAATATTATTTTTGCTTATAAAAATAATATTTATGAAAAATCTCCTCCTAGAAGTGACAGACCACCTATTAAGATAGAAAGTTATAATAATCATTTAACAATAATTGTTAAAAAAAACAAAAAAACAACACTTCAAGAAATATATAAAGAATTTATTAATTCTACTTTAACAAATGTTTGTATAAATACTATACAAAAATTTCTTCATAAACAAGGTTTTTATGGAAGAGTTGAAATTAGAAAGGTTCTTGTGAATGAAACTAATAGAAAAAAAAGATTATTATGGATTAAAGAAAAAAGAAATTGAAAAGATGAATGGAATAATATTATTTGGAGTGATGAATCAAAATTTGAATTATTTAAAGAAGATGGTAAAAAATGGGTTTGAAGAAAACCACATGAAAAATATGATATAGATTGTCTTATTTCTACAATAAAATTTAATCAAGAAGTAATGGTTTGGGAATGTTTTACTAAAAATGGTCTTGATCCTTTAGTTAGATTAAAAGGAAAAATAATAGCACAAATTTATATAGATATATTAGAAAATAATTTATTATCTTATATAGATACTTTGAAAAACAAAGAAATTATTTATTTCAAGAAGATAATATATATATACATATAGCAAAATTAACAAAAAATTGGATAAATAAGAATAATATAAATATTCTTCCTTGACCTACTTAAAGTTCTGATTTAAATTCTATTGAGCATTTATGGAATGAATTAGAAAAAAAGTAAGAGCACACAAGTTATTATCAACAAATATAAATGAATTATATGAAATACTTCAAGAAGAATGGATAAAAATTGATATACAAAATATCAAAATCTTGTTAATAGTAGGTCTTCTAAAATTAATACTGTTATAGATAATAAAGGTTATTTAACAAAATATTAAATATAGATAATTTTATAGAAGAAATTATATTTTTTAAATAAAATAACTTTTTAAATAAACAAAATTTTAATAATAAATAAAATTTTAATAATAAAAAAATTTTTTTTATATTTAATTATAACTATTAAATAATTTTAATTAATTACTAATAGTATCTATATACAATAATTTTTTTTTATTATTAAATCTTATTTTTATATAATAAGTAAGGTTATTTCTTAGAATAAAATATATATACTGTAAAGTTTTTATTAAATTTGAATAAATATTTAATAATAAATTTTGTAATTTGTATTAAAGTAAAAATTTTTTATATTGTATTAAATAAAAATTTAAATATTAAATAGAATTTTATAAAACTTAATATTTAAGTACTTTAATATATACTAAATAAATTTATTAATAGTAAATTATTTTTTAAACAATAGTTATAAAAATTAGGTATGTATCAAAATTTTAACAAAAATGTAAAAAAAATTTTATTTAGAAATAATGCATTAAATGCAATAATAAAAGTGATTCCAAATTTCATAAATTTTTTATTGTAAATAGAATTTATTATAAGGAATATGTTTACTTAATACATAAAATAAGTTTTTATTAATAAAATAAAATGTTTTATATATAAAAACTATTTCTAATTAATTTTAATAATTTTTAAGTTGTCCTTCATTTATTGGAGACATTGTATATTATTATTAACAAAAAAGTTTTTAAAGTATCTAAAAACTTTTTATTTTTAAAGTAATTATTTATAAAGATTTTTATAATAAAGGAATTTCTTTTCTTTTATTATCATTTATTAATATTCTTATAGAACTTTAGTATTTATAGTTGTTTAAAAATTTTTTTTTATTTAATTTAATTTTAAATTTTTAAATAATATAATTTTTTTTATTTAATATAAGATACTGTATATGGATTTTTAAAATAAAAATAAGTTTTTATTGATTATATTTATATGTTTCAATAATATTATTTAATTAGAAAAAAAAGTTTATATAGAAGTTTTTTTCAATTAAATAAGTTTTTGAAAAAAGCAATTATAATATCAAAAGATAAATAATCAATTATATAATTTAATGTATTAACTTTTATTTTTTATTAACTTTTCAAATAATTAAAAGATTTTTTCAAAAAAAGACAAGGTTTTTATGTTTCTATTTCAACTGGACAAAGTTTTTAAAGAAATTCTATTATTCAATTAAGTAAATTTTATCAATATAATAGTGATTCAAAAGATAAAATAAATAAATCTATATATCAATCAAAAGATAAATTTCTCAGACATTCTTAAAGAAATTTATTATTTAAGAATAACTAAATTTTAAATAATTTAAAACTAAAAAATATTCAATTAAGTAAATTAATTTTAAAAAAAGGTTATTGAATTGATTAAAAAATTTTTGAAAAAGTCTTAAACTGATTTCTTTTTTTTTTTACAGTATTAATTTGATAATTTATTATTTTTTTGAAATAATTTATACTGATAAACTATTGATAAGATAAAGATTGAATATCAATTTATTAGAAAAATAAAATATTGTTTTTTAAATTTGACTTAGAGTATCTAATTTTTTAAGTAATATAATCTTTCAACTAATAACATATAATGACAAGTTAGCTGTCATGTGAACAGTCCATGTAATATTGTAGATGTCTCAATAAAGACATGTCACGATGGCATAATTGTAAATTAAAAATATTATTAAATTTATTATTATCTTTATTTTCGATAGAATAATCAATAAAATCTTTAAAAAATCTATTTTTATATCTCAAGTTATTGTATTTATATTTCAATATCAATATCCATACATTATGACTATTTATTAACTTTCTTATTATCACAACCAAAAAAAAAATATTGTATATGCCTATAGTACAGATGAAATATGTGATGGTCAAAGAATAAATAAACACCAAGAGAATATATAAATACATTTTTCCTGAAAACAATCGAGGGCAGGTCACTCCGCAGGAGTTACATAACTAGCCGGAAATTGACCTCGCACTCCATTTAAGGTCCCTATTCAACAAAAATGAGGGAATTCACATAAATAAAAATTATTTAATTAATCACTTAAATTCATCAAGCACCTACCCTCCCACCATCCATTGCCAACATCCCGATCTGTGACTTCTATCACGTCACCTTCCTTTATTGTGAGTTCCTCGGGTGATTGGGCATCGTAATCATATAACACCCGAACTTTAAAAAAAAGGCATCAAAGACAGAAAAACAAAATAAGAAATAGATATGTCGAATAAGTAATTCATACATACCATAATCACCGCTTGAAATATATTCGATATAAGTTGCGGGGACTAATCCAGATCTCCCATTATATGTCGCCTTTCGATAATACCAAATGGTTAGGTGGTGTCAAAATTAAAGTATCATCTCTGCAGTCGTAAACATTAGACATTAAGTCATACCATGACCCATCCAGACCCGTCTAAATGCAAAATAAACAAATACGGACAGACTTGAGTAAATATTAATTTGAGGAAAGGAAGGGATGGTTACCGTATTGGTTATGACTTATGGCATTACCATCTTGTTCTATAACTGTAATAATATCACCGGAAGAAACACTTAATTCGGAAGAACTATCAGCAACATGATCATACAGCACCGTCGCCGACCATGTTTCATCAACCACTTCTTGATCATTCGTAGATGATGAATGAACTGGTGACGATGACCTGCCACTTCTATGGTTATTATTTCCTAAAATTGGAGCAAACAAAGTAAACAAATCGAACGGGGAATAAAATAGACATGAAGACAAATACCGAATCGCGTTCCCCTAGGTGATATTTCACCAGCAGCGTCGTACATGGTGCCACGTTTAATGGAACCCCTCATTTTTGTACAATTTGGAGGAACTTTCATTTCACATTTAACGTGGCAGTTATAGCCGCATTCTGTAATAATAGGTAAATGAGCTTATATTCATATCCCCTTCACATCCCAATTCAATTAAAATCAAACCTTTGCAAGTGAAACCCTGCTTTGCAATACCCCAAATAGAGCTTTTGCAAAGATCACATGTGGTGGGTATGGTGAATGCTGCTACCTTGAAATCATGCATTTGATGTTCATTTTCACCATCTTTTTGTAGAATAAAATCGATGTCATTCGACACTTAACATAAAAAATCTAGATGGCGATACCAGAAACCTCTTACCTCCAATGAATTCTACAATGTTATCCACTTCGGTCTGGTATGTAGTTAGCGTATTTTCCAGGATAGTGAATTTACGAATCGCCTCGTGCAGTTTCTAAGATTATAGATGGATAAAAAATTAAATAAATATGAATGATTCACTAAAAAGTAGAAAAAATTAATCTCGAAAAGACGCATACATCGGTGACATCGTCAGGATCTCCGTGCTTAGGATTGTTTTCATAAGCATACTTTAGAGATTCCAATCCATCAATCTCCTTCCTCTTTAATTCAATTTCCGAGATTAATTCTGGCAGTTTTTGTTTTGATTTTAAAAGTTTGTTGCTGAGAAAAACTCGTGTATTTCCACTATCAACCATTTCGTCCTTTCGAAGGTACGCGCATTAGAGACTTGGAAAATACATAGTAAATTAAGATGAACCATCCTAATTCTAATTTCACTTACATCTTCTTTAAATGCCAACGAAGACTCGAATTTGAAATCAGGTGCCTCATTCCACTTTTTTTTGTTATATGTTAAGAATATTCGTGAATCAATGCGAACATCGATGTTCCGAATGGCTTCACTCATCATCTCGAGATGCAGTTTAGAGTCATTTAGCATAGACTGATCAAGATCAACATATTCGTTCCATATTCGCTTTAAAGCAGTGGTCTTACTTTCGTTGAGTTCTTGTAATTGCTAATGAAATAAACAACAATCACTTAAAGAAGGAAGCCAATGTAAATTTACCGACAAATACAGGAGGTATTTACGTCGAGGAGCGCCGGTACATCCGCATTCTGATATTTTGATTTGTGCTTATTAGCTATTCGTATTGACAGAATATATGAGTTCTATATAAAATATAAAAAAAAAAAAGAGTTGAGTTGGTGCATCTTTTACCGATTCAATGTAACACAATATTTAACTAATTGGAATTACCTTATTATTATTCATGTCTATCGCATTCTCTGAAGCTTGTTTGCGCAACTGAAAGGAAAAAATTTTAGATAAGGGAGAAAGAGTAACAAACAACAATGCACAACCGGGTGAGAAGTGATGATACCTTTTCCAATAATCTTTCATCGGGCGCCCTTTCTTGTTTTTGTTGGGAAGCTTGAGTTTCCACGCAAGCCTCGTCGTAACGAGATTTCGCCTAACGTTTGAATTTAATTAACCCTGGGAAGGATGAAATGATAATAGAATTCGCACCTACTTTTTGCATTTCTGAGAATACTTTATCCCTATCGGAGGTCAACTGTTGGTGAAATGACGCGTGCTAAAATAAAAGAGAGGCATGATATAAACAGAATGATTAAAAAAAAAAAAAAAAAATCGAAAAGTTCCAATATGTCTTATAACAACCTTCTTTCTTATCTCCTCCTTTTTAGTAGCGACTGCTTTGATTTGTTCAGTTAAATTTGTTGATAGTGACTCTGAAAATTTGGACCTTTCTCTGGCTATGTTTTCAGTTTCTTCAAGGAGGGTCGTCCATGCTTTCACAAATGTACTATAAAACATTAAAAGAGAAAAAGGATTTTTGTTTCAGAATCATTCACGCAAATTGATCATTGAAAATAACTCTGTACCTGGGTTCGGATTTAGCATTGTTAAAGTCCCTCTCGCTCAAAGAATTTGCACTTCCAACAGACATGGAGACCTCCTTCTTCTCTTTCTTTAATAAATATTTCCTGGCGAGTGCTTCGATTTTACCTGCATATTCTTTTTCTATCTGAGCTCGTTCTTTTATGAATTCGCGAACTTCATTTAAAAATTGAATTCCGCCGGAAACGAATTGGTTAACCGTCGAAAATTGATCCTACGTGAGCAGTAAAAGTAAGGGGTCCACTGTTATCAAACCCGTTGATTTTTGCGATTAGAAATTAAAGAGACGCAAGAAGAAACGTTACTTTTAATTCTGACCCGAAGCTCATGGTTGAAATGATATAAAGAAAAAATTATGCTTACTTTCAATGTAGATCATACATAGTACAAATGGTTCGTACGTGACTTATCGGTGGCTTGGAACTTCACTCCGAAGATCACGTGGTATTGCGGGAAAAAAAGTAGTCTCGAATGTCGAAATGTTTTCTTCCAATTCAAATAAAATCAACTTCAACTTTATTAACATAAATGATGGAATGGTGCAATTGCATGTAGGGGCTTCTCATGAAACTGTGGAACTTATCCGTTCACCTCGGGAATTCGTTGAACTCATCGGAAGTAGCAAATTTAAGAGATCAAGTACATCCGAATGACAGGCAGACTATTTGTAATTCTTTCGATCGCTTTTCTTTGCATCTTTTTTATAATAACCAATTAAACGAGAACTGTATTTCTACAATAGAGCAACGTTATTGGGAAGGTATTCAATGCTTAAAGCCGATTTCTTGCGCTGTTTCAATTAACCGATAATTCAGCATGCGGAGGTTATACCATAATTAGCGGCGGTGTTTCCCATTTTGGGTGTGTTTTATATTTTACACCGATCACATGAAATCTGATCGTCTCATGGTTCATTTATCCTTTAACTCAATCAGATAGGAAGTTTATGCGCGTGTTCTAGAAAAAT
This sequence comes from Acaulospora colombiana, assembly GCA_910592055.1. Taxonomy (NCBI): domain Eukaryota; kingdom Fungi; phylum Glomeromycota; class Glomeromycetes; order Diversisporales; family Acaulosporaceae; genus Acaulospora; species Acaulospora colombiana. The sequence continues at coordinate 7,766 of CAJVPT010004104.1, forward strand.
CAATAAGGACCTTGTCAAAGAATCATTCGAAATATCTATATATCTCTTTAAGAAGAGTGCTCCAAATCCTGAAATTAATCCAGCTTCGTCGTGGCTTACCATCGCGCCACAAATTTCGGATGAAACCTTAAACACGGTTATGCGCATCTTGATTTACCAACTATGAGCTTTAAATTAATCCAGGAGGGTGAACGTTTTGCAATTGAAGAAACCCAAATCTAGGGGCGAGTAACTAGAAATTAATTCGGGAAGTACGACCTCGATAAACGAATCCTATTTACCTTGTGAAAGGTTAATCAATTATAACGCGACTTGGCTATTTATAGATTCTGTTTCACCAAGTCAAATATAAAAAAGGACTAATCGCAATATTTTCTCTTTGAGGATCTTGATCTTTTCGCATCTTCCTCTATACCTTGCTTGATAAATCGTTCGCAATTGTAGGTCGCAAAATGTTTAAAGCAAAGATATTTTTGCCGTCTCTGTTCCTGTTTGCATTCTTCTTTTCCATAACATCCGCATTATGGCCAATTCCACAAAAATGGACCAAAGGGGATGACACTTTGGTAGTTTACCCCAGTATACCGATAAAGTTGAATCCAAACACTGCAAAAATCCTGTCCGTCAAATCTCAACAGGCCTTCACTTCTGCAAAGAATAGATTACAGAAATTTCTGGCGCAAGAACGATACGTATCTCCAAACGTAAAGTTCAATATATCTTCAAAGGCCAAACAACTTGACCACGTGATTATCAACGTCTCTACTGATCAAGACTTTGAAATAAACATCGATGAATCGTATACCCTCGAAATTTCCGAAGAAACATTGGTCGCTGAGATTTCGGCCAAAACCGTTTATGGTGCGTTGCACGGTCTCACCACATTCTCTCAGCTAGTATACTACGATAATGACTATTTGAAACATGAGAAGCATCAAAGACTTTATCTACCGTTTGCTCCACACAAGATTGTCGATGCGCCGGCTTTCGAGTACCGAGGTTTGATGTTGGATACCGCAAGAAATTATTATCCGATAGAGGATATCTTGAGAACTTTGGATATAATGTCTTGGAATAAGTTCAACGTATTTCATTGGCATATTGTAGATGCCACCAGTTGGCCGGTGGTCACTAAGGCATATCCAAAATTGAGTGAGAAAGGTGCATACGATCCGAAGACCATGATTTATACCAAACAAGATATTTCGATCGTTGACGAATACGCAAAGATGGTATGCATCAAATGAGAAGGATTCTACATGGAGAACCATCTCTCTTATTCACCAGTCGAATTATCTTTAGAAGCAAATACTACCCTCACCACCCTATTCTATTATTCTTTTTACAGAGAGGAATACATGTCGTTCCAGAATTCGATATGCCTGGACACACCCAAGCCATCGCTTCCGGTTATCCCGAGATGTATGTTGAGAAAGAAATATGCATCCCTCATAACAACGATCAATATTAACATGATGATTTTTTTTATTTCATCCAGAGTTTCGTGTGCAAATGAGCAACCTCGTTGGGATTTGGTAAGTTCTCTTCAAACTCCAAAACTAATTGTCGCGTATGCCTTTGTAATAATTTCATAACCATTTCACATTATATGCGTAGTACGCTGCCGAACCGCCAAGCGGTCAATTGAACCCCGCTATTCCCGAGACGTACACTTTCCTTGAAAATATAATACCAGAATTGACATCTTACTTCTCCGAAAAATATTATCACGCCGGGGGTGATGAGGTGAACATGGAGTGTTGGAACCAAGATGCCTCCATTAAATATTATTTGGGCAATAATTCTGGTAGCTCGTTGAATACCCTGATTGCCAAATTCATTGATAAAACACACGAGTTGGTCAGGAAATCTAAAAAGATACCTATAGCGTGGCAAGAAACAGTGGTCGAGTATAATTTAACATTAGGAAAAGATACCTTGATACAAGTGTGGAAAGACGACGTGACTTCAAAACAAGTGGCAAAAAAAGGATACAAGATGATAATGGGAACTAGTGATTATTGGTATTTAGATTGTGGGCATGGTGCATGGATTGGAAATTCGGTGAATGGTACTAGTTGGTGCGTGTTAAAAAGGTTCTTTCCATTGTCATCAAAAATGCGTTCTCATTCATCTCACTTTTCCTCAACGTTGTTCTAGGTGTGACCCATTTAAAACTTGGCAGAAAATATACTCTTACAACCCCACCAGTGGATTGACGGAGGAAGAGGCTAAATTAGTGATTGGAGGTAACGTGTCTTTTATTTTTATTTTACTTACCTATTTCTTAACGCGTGTTGATAACTTTTCTTGAATCGAAAACAAAAACAGGTGAAGTGCTCTTATGGTCGGAACAATCCGATCCAACAAACCTTGAACGTATGCTTTGGCCAAGGTCATCGGCTGCCGCCGAAGTTCTGTGGTCAGGCACCAACAATCGTAATGTGGTTGAAGCACTACCAAGGTTACATGATTGGCGATTTAGAATGGTGAAACGGGGTGTTCAGGCCGAACCGTTGCAGCCGCTTTGGTGTGCGAGAAATGGAGGTTGTGATTTGCCACAAAGTTAAGGAATGAGAAAATATTTGGATGACAACAGTTTGGGTGAAAGGAGAAAAAGAAAAAAGCAAACTTACTTATATATATATATTCGTATAATAAGGAGCTACCTCGCATATCTAACCGAGGTATATTTATTTATAGACAATGATTTTCTAAAGCGAGTGCTCGCGTTTTAATTGAAATATTCTTTCAAGAAAATAATTGAGGCTTCTCGTTTATCGTTCTACCACATGATTCACAATCCACCCTAAGATTTATAAAAAAAAAACCCAATTCTAATTAATTATTGAAATAGAATGACGCGGAAATTAATTTAGAAATAAAATTGAAGGATACAAATAAATCATTGGTGAAATTTTTAAATTTCCACATTGAACATTTGAAAAGCAGCCTATCATTGCTTCGTTGTTATTTCCTTTTCATTATGGGTATCATTCGCGAAATTCACGCGATAAAGAAGGTTTTAAAAGTGTGTCGATTTTATTTGGCTTGCTAATTTTCTCTCCAAAAATGGCACGCTTTTTGCTAAAAAAAATTTTCATTAATTAAATAATGATATATAATCAATTTATTTCTTTAGGACATTAAAGATTTTATAACTTCTTTTTTTTTGCCTTAGTAACCTGTTTATGCCTACAATAACTTAAAAAAATTAAGTATTATTTACTGTACATGGTAGAAAAGGATGCCATATAATTCCGGCCGGAATTATAAAATCTCAAAATGCGCCACAATACACAAAATCTCTTATTTAACGAATAAAGTTTGTATTTGACGCACTTATAAATCCGACCGGAATTATAAAAATTAGCTCCTAAATGCGTCATGATATTCTTTCTACCTTACATAAAAATATATTTTGAATTAAATTTTTATTAAATATATTAATATTATAGTACTTTTTTCTTTTTCTTTTTCTTTTCTTTTCATTAAAAACTTAATATAAACATATGAAATTAAAAGTAATCTGTCAAATTAGTAATATATTTTATTTAAATAAATAATTTATTTATTTTAATCAATTTTTCTTAAATCAAGAAAACCAAAACATATAAATTTTTTTTATTTGTAATAAATATTATTATTATATAGTTTTATTGAAATAATAATAAAATATCTTCAATATTATATTAATTTTTTATATAATAATTAACTTGTTTTTATATACAGCAATATTAGTTAAAAAATCTATAATATATTAAAAAAAATATAAAGTTCTCTAATATATTTTGAATTAAATAAAATTAAGTTTTAACTAGGTATTGTGATCAAATTTATATTTGACTAGTGTGTTCAAGTAGAATTGTTTTTAAAAGAATAATTTTTAAAGAAAGAATTAAAGATGTAATTTATAATAATTAAAAAAATAAATTCATTCAAAATTCTTCAAACAGTGTCACATAGTGTTTTATAAGAAATATAGTTTGTTCAAAATCCAAGTTTATTAATAAATCAAGAAAACTAGAACAATTCATTTAGTCCTAAAGTCAAAAGAAGATATTCAATTTTCAAGAAATCAAATGGAGTTATTTCTAAATTTCTAAAGTCAAATGAAGTTATACTAAAGCTTATCCTACTTTTGAGTAAACTATGACTGCTTATATACTGATAAAAATGGGCCACTTGAATCTCCCGAGTTACCTAAACTATAGTAAATTATGTCATATACTATATTTGATAAAATAATCTATACTAATTAAATATCAATTAAAATATCAAAGAATATTAATAAAATAATTATTAATAAACAGATAAAATAAAAATAAAATGAAAATAATGACTAAAAATAACTATTCAATAGTATTAGAGACTATTTTTATTATACTTTTTCTTTCTTAAAGATAAAGTTCACTGAGTCAAGTTTCCTTATATAAAGAATAAAATTATTTTGATAATTTTTATTAGTTATCTCAAATAGATAGTTTATGGATAAGAACTTTATTTGATAAATTTGATTTGAATTATCTTGAAAAATTTTATAGATACACCTAGCAGTGCAATAATAGTGATAAAAATTTTAAAATGGATTTTTTGAAGATACTATTGCTACAATTGTTTGAAATCCTAAACAGTATTCAATAGTTATTTCAAATAGTAAAAAATGATTAGAGTAACTATATAATCTAATTGTTGCATATATTACTTGATTTTCAAAAGAGTATTTTAATATTATCTTTCATTGAGGTGATAAGATTATATAAAAGTTTATATTAATTTGAAGTTTTATTCAAAATAGATAACATATTTATTTTAAATAAATTTGATTTTCTTATGGCTGGTTATTGGTGGTTAAGCTTAAATATTTTTTATGAAAACTTCTTTATGTAAATATTTCTTAAATATATTTAAGGTTGTACTATTAATGATCAATCCATCCCAATTTGACTTTATGTAATGGCTTGTTCAATTATTATCAGTTCCTGTTTACCATTAAATAGATAGATTTAATAAATAGTTTATCACTAATTCCTATATTTTATATCTCAATTTTTTTGAAAATATCACATATCAACAGACTTGAGTATGCTATTTAACATCCTAATCCAATGATTAGTTGTATCATGTTTGTGCAAGAAAAAATGAAATTTCTTGATTAAACTTTATTTTATTATTATTGTTTAAAATATGAAGATAAATTGATCTCCCTTCAGGCTTAACTTTTTATACTTTATGAGCAATTTAAAGTTCAGAAAGATACCTTGTTATGACTTTATCTTTATGATCAAGAAGCTATGGTTCAATATTGATAATGGATAACTTTGCTTCTCCAAGTAAACTCAAGATGATTGGTTTAGAAGCTTCTTCAATAGTTGGCAGTATACTTAGAAATTTAATTACTTCGTCTCCATATAAAAAAACTATAGATTCAACTAGTTTCAGCAAATATCCTTTCAAATTTATCTTTCTTCAGAACTATCAGTGAGTAACAAATAAGTTTAATTGATCTTCCTTTCTAAAGTATTTCCTCAACTTGCAATCCTTATATTTAGATCAAAAATCAATCTATAATATTAATTTTTCTCAAGTTTCAAACAATGTGTCTTTTTAAAAAGAAGAATCAAATAATTAATTTTGCTATTTATTTTTTAATAAAAATTCCTTTTGTCACTTGATACTGAAATATTTTGTTGTTATTGTGATGTTTTATGAATCAGTGACTTGTGATATGAGGTGATATTTTAAAAACTCTTATTTCATATTTACATTTTTCACTCCTAATAGATATTACATGTCCCATTACTTGCATATAATTATTATGACCATTCAACTATATTGTTATATTCAAAGAAGATAAATTAATAAACTAAGGTAAGAGAAACTATAATTAAATAAATAAATATAATAATAAAGAAAAAAATAAAGACCTGTGGATTAATAGCATAGTGTAGTAATCACAATGAATTGAATCAGATTGGATTTTAACTAGATTCGATTCAATCCAGATTTTATAAATACCAATCAGATATAAATCCAATTCATTTTAAATTGATCTGATCTGATTCAAAACTCTAACAGTTTGATCTAATCCAATTCAAATCTGAATTTGATTTGATTTGATTTGATTTGAATCTGAATTCAAATCTGATTCAGATTCGATGCAAAAACAATTTAAAACTGATTTGGTACATTTTGAATCTGTTTTAAAGCATGTTCAACTATAACTGCTTTAATTTAACTAAATTAAATTAAATATATTTAAATTA
>CAJVPT010004105.1:0-14029 GCA_910592055.1 Acaulospora colombiana
GCATATTACCAGGTCCTAGTGAACCAAGTTTACATCAAATAAACCATTACCTTTCTTCAATTGTCGACGAATTAGTGAAACTATGGCAAGAAATAAAGCTCTATTCAACTGCTGAAAATGAAGAAAAAAAAATAATTCGGATGGCTTTAATTTTAATTTCGTGCGATATTCCTGCTGTACGAAAAGTGTATGGACACATTTCGGCACTAGTGTCATATCATCGTTGCAAGAAGAATGCCAATTATGTAAATAATCATTATAATTTTAGTGACATGGAGAATATAAATGAATGGTTTATATTGAGAGATTTGGTAACACATAAACTAGATTCTATTGAATGGAGATGCTATAACTCAAATGCAGCACGAAAGTGTTTTGTCAGTAAGAATCATGTCAGATGGTTCGAATTCCTTCGCCTACCTTATTTTGATCTAATTCGGCATTTAGTTATCGATCCTATGTACTGTCTTTTCTTAGGTATTGGTAAATGGCTCGTTAAACGAATATGAATCAAAAAGAGATATTGACAAATAATGCATTGGATGAAATACAATCAGTGATAGAAATTTTTCAAGTGCCATTAGATATTGGTCGAATTCCGAGAAAAGTAAGTAGTGGCGAAGGTTTTTTGAACTTTACTGCCGATCAATGAATAAATTTTTTCACAATATATGTAACTATAATTCTATGGAAGCATCTTCCAGATGTGGATTGCCAAATTCTAATGAATTTTGTCAAGATTTGTCAAATCTTAATATGCCGAATTTTAAGAAGAAATTTATTAAATGAGGCTCACAAAAGATTAATCGTGATGATTAAACTAATAGAACAAAAATATGGGGAAGAAGAAATCTTCATATTTCATTACATTTATATAAATATGTGTGTGATTATGGGCCATTGTATGCATTTTGGTGCTTTTTATTTGAGAGAATTAATGGTATATCAGGTAGGTTTTTAAACAAATTTAACATTCGGAAGTAGAATTCTAATGAATTTTTAATCTAAATTCATTGCCTAATAGTCACTGAAATATTGAATCTGAATTAATATGAAGATTAATGAATGATTGTCGAATTATTAATCTAATTATGTCCTATCCTAATAACTAGAAGCTTGAAATTTTAAATAATCAATTAAATATTAGCTCAATTTCTGAACTAGATCAGTTTTCAGTTGACAAATTATATTGATTTTTAAACAATATATATAATATTCATGAAACAATAATCAATAGATCTGAACATTTTCCAGATGAACTCTTGCACCTGAAAAAATCAAATTTAGAGGTATCTACCGAAATATTAGATCTATTAGTCGAATACTACAAGGCATCTTATGAAATCATGAACTTTTGGAGGCTATTTATGAAAGATAATGAAAATTCGATAATTATTTGGAATAGAGCAGATCAATATAGTAGATGCCAAATTGGAAGTGAAATAATTGATTCTGTTATGTTTTCATGAAATATTAAGGGCTCATTTATATTAGCTAGATTCGTGAATCACAATAGAAGTGTCAATTTATATCTGGAACAAGTTCAATTCTTCTTTATATTTCGGTAAACTTTCTGAATAATGTTATTGAACATCAATTGACCTTTATTCGGTAATACAAACTGGTTAATTTGGCAGAAAATAGATTTTATTTCTTATCTGAAAATGACGTGAATATTGAATTGTGAAGTACCAAATTTTATTCAGTTAGACATTAATACATAATCCCTATTCATAATATTTTTGGCCGATTTTATTCCATTTATATATAGAACCTCAAATCGGCAAGACTCTTGTGAATATTTAACTGTAATTCCTTTAAATTGTAAATATAATATATAATTAAAATTTGGCAAATATATAAATTTTGGCGAATGTCTAATGATTTTTTGAGGAAAATTTTAACAAAATATATAATAAAAATGGTTCAAATATGGCAGATAATGCCGAATTATATAGTAGAAATTGATTGATAATTTATTTATGCCAAATTGTATAGTAGAAATTGATTAACGATTTATTTATGCCAAATTATATGCCAAATTATATGTTAAAAATTGATTGATGATTTATTTATGTCATTAATATACCGAATTATTTATTTTTTTGATAAATGTTATACAAGTGGCATTATGTCAAATAAATATTTTTTGACTAGTGGATATTGTGCCATATGTCTTTGCAGTATCTTGAAATAGGATCCTTAGTTCTTTTTTCTTTTTCCTAGCCTCTTCACAAATATTGTTCAATAAATGGATAGATTCTGCTATACTCTCTTCCTGTAGCCTGACAAAGTTTGATCCTTTTAAGATTTTGTATTGAAATACAAATAGCTAATAATCAGTTAATAAAATCTTGGTAAAGCATTTTTGAGCTGTTTCCATGAGAACTATGGGTCTTGTATTGCTTAGATTGCATTTTCAAGACTTGGATTTGGGAATGGAATAGATGTTCTGCTTTTCCATTTCTTAGATATTTGACCTATACTTAATTAAAACTTTATTAAAAAAAAGACATAAAGTTCTTTTTCCTTTGATCTTTAAATGTTTGAACATTTTATAGTTGATATATAAGGGGTCAGAGCCTTGTTGTTTGAAAGAGATTGTAAAGAAGTTTTGAGCTCTTCTACTTTAATTTCTTCTATTAAAAGTGAATACCATATTGGATCAATCCATTTTTTGGATTGTTATTCTTTTTTTCAGAAAGGGTCGAGATTCTCGAAGTAAACATTTCTTTTTTGAACACCCTTTTGTAATATTCTTCAACCTTGTTTTTGGTAGTTTGAAAGTTAGTAGCAATGTATTCTTTCCCTTTCTGATTTGTAGTTAGCATTCGATCTAATATAATTCTTAGTTTTTTACAGTTTAAAACTGAGCCCAGCATCCACTTCTGGTTGGATTTAAGATCATTATATCTGTTATCCAGAGCTTCTTTGATTTGGTTTTTGATATGAAGACTTTCTTTTTTCTTGTATATCATTCTGAGGGTACATTCTATTTTAGTAATTTTCCTCAGTTGCTCTGGGATCTCTTCTTGTGACTAAAGAGATACTAGTTCTTTGTTAAGGAATTCATAAGTACCTTGTAGATTTTAAATGGCCTCTCTATATTTTCTATATCTTTTGTGATCTTTATATTCCAGTTAACTTGGATTTTCTTTAAAAGAAAGTGAATCTTATTGGCTTCTCTATAGACTTCAAAATCCTTTTTGAAATTATTAATCTTATCTTAACTTCTTTTCTTTTGCTGGAAGTGGAGTAGACCCTTTTTTTCTTAAGGCACTTATATGTACTCTTGATAATTATAGTTTCAAGTTCTTGCTAGGTCTTTTTGAGTTCTTGAGGGCTGTTCTCAATTTCATGATATGAGACCTGTGCATTAATTTTTGAAAGCTTGCATTTTATCTAGAGTTTGAATTTCTTCTAATATTTTACAGTAGAGTTGCCCAGATCTAATATTTTTTTACCTTTTGTTCTATCTTGTTCTTGTACCTGGTTTTTGAGTAGATTGATTGTTGTCATTTTTGTTAATAACAGAATATAGTCATTGACCAGTAGTGTCTTCACTGAAATATTTTTGAACTCATATATATTATTTAGGCTAATTTTTGATTGTATCCAGATATAGTCGATTCTGCTGTGTGTTGAGTTATTTGCCTATATAAAGGTGATATTTCCTTTTTCTTCCCAGGAGTTTTGAACATCTATATAATTCTAGTCTTCTAGAAAGTTGAAGAGATCTATTTCAGCTTTTCTATATCTTGAGGTTGTTTTGTCTATATGTGGTGATTGATTCACTATTGGGTTGACAACTATATTAAAATCACTCATGATTATAACTTTGAAGTGGTTTTTTTGCTTATCTAGAATCTTGACTTGAAGTAGTTGTTGTAAGCATTTACTTTCAACTTTTTCAGATGGCAAATACACTTTATAGATATAGAGTTTGCTTCTTATTGATAGAAAGTTAGCTCCTATTATATATCATTCTATTTTTTTAATTGATTTTAGCTTTTTCTCGATGTTTTTTTTAATGAGAAACCCTACTCCAGATCCTCTGGATTTTTCATTTTTACAACTGAAAGAATTTGTGCATTTACTATAGATTAAAAGAAAAGTTCACTATTTCTTCTGTTAGTTTAATTCACAAATCCCTAGAATGTCTATATCAAGATCTTGTATAAGTCTAAATAGTTTTTGTTGCTCAAGACTAGTGTTAATGTCTCTAACATTATGTGTTTCAATAGTAATAGTATTGTCTAGTGTGGAGTTGTCAATGGTATAGTTCTTATACAGTGTTTATTCTTTGTCTAGTTTATTAATGATATTCTTTTTAATTATAATAATGAACTCATTAAGTGGTGTGGTGTGTGTTATGCTAGGAAGAATTGTATTAGTTTCTGTTATTATTTCTATGATCACTCCTTTCTTTTAGGATAAGCTTAATTTCTCTTGTGGGTTAGACTCTCTCCTGATGTACCTTGATTGAACTGGTGCTTTTTAGGAGTGATTGTTCCATCATCTTTCTCTTATCCTGTCTGATTATCTGTTTTTCCCTTGATTATATTTATTTTAGTGTTGTGGACTAATCCAACGAGTTTGTCGCTAATCCGTAGTGTCTTGTGTAATCCAGATAACTCACAAATACTCATAAATGACACAAAGAAGAGAATGTCTCCTATAAAGAATACTTAGGAAAGGTAGAGACATAGTAATTGACTTGGTCAAAGGTAAGTGTCTCTTTATTGCATTCTGTTTCTTTGACTTATCACTAACTCTTATCTTTATTCTCAATGAGAACTGTTTTTCTTACACATTCAGCTTTGCCTTTTTGGTATACATTGGTAAGCTATTTATACTTTTCTAACTAACAATGGGTTATCTACTTTATAATTGGCTATACTAATTCTAAGCTTTGCTAAACTTTTCATACTTTGTCAGATATACACAATTCTCTTATCAGTACCTGAGCCTTATCTATAATTTTTTACCTTGTGATACTCAATCTTTTATACCAGACTTTTGGGTTTTTGGATTTTAGGCCATTATGTATAAATTGTATTTCCCACGTAACTCATAACACTAGTATTTAATCACTTGAGATTATTTAGGATCTGGTACAGGGGATCTTGATTACTTTCATTTTCTGGATAAGAGCTTTGCAACCTATTATGCAAACTTCTTCTTCTATTATAGTGATTAATTGGCTCTTTGTTACTACTGATAGCAAAGCATTTAGGGGTGTCTAATATCCCAACTATATATTTGCTACCTTGAAAGTTGCGTCTTCTTTCTTTTGCCTTTTTTCCAGGTCTATTATTTTCTTAGAGTCACTTTCAGTTTCTGAATTATTTTCAGATGTTGTATATCAGTTTGCTTTGTTGTTGCTTCTAATTTTAGTTTGATCCAGTTATATTAAGTGCAGTTTGATATATATTGTTTCAGGGTGAGCTTTCTCTTTGTTATAATTATTGCTCTCTATTTTGATCACTTCTTTGTTATACACTGTATTCTTCCTGAAGTGCTCTTTAGCACTCCAGTTGAGTTTGTGACCATATATAAATATATATCATCTCAGAGCCTTGTGCAAATCTTCTGTTGCTGTGAAATAGACTACTGTATATTTTCTTTTTTTCAAAGTAAAAGGGTTTCTTGTTATGTAATATGCTTTGACCCCTGCATGCTGTGTTGCCCTTGCTATAAGTCTTGTGAAAGTATTGTATATTCCATATAATCATAAGAATTGGTTATTATAGTTTTTGAGAATAGCATCGACTTCATAGTTGTCTAATTCATGTTGAGTGAATGAATTATCTATCCTTCAAGTCTTGCTAATTTGGGATAAGTCATGTTTTGATTCTCCTTTGAGAGTGAGAGTAGTTGTAAATATGGATACTCGAAACCTTTCCATATTTTTGTAAGCCAGCCTTGATTTCTTGACAGGTATGACTGTGATCAAGATCTATCAATGTGACAATCATTGTCTTGTTTTCTTCTTCTGTTACCTCTTGTTTAAAGAATTTCTTTTCTGGTGGTGAGTATAAAGTTTCTCATTTTTTTACTTGTATAGGAATTAAAATAAAGTTTTTTTCTTCTTTCTTGTTAATTTTCTCTATACATTGTAAGACATCTTTCATTTTTTCAAAGGTAAAAGTTGTCCAGGCATTACCATTGAATAAGTCTTTTTTGAATGGTAGCATGTCTTCAAATAGACTCAAGGTATCTTGGAGATAGGCTAATCATTCTTTTTCTATATCTCTTAATATTCTGGAAATAAGGATTCTGACTTTGAATTCTCCTTTCTTGGTAATATGAAATGGATTTAAACTGAATAGCTTGGGTTTGTTTCGTATATTATAAAAGATTTGGTCTGCTATGTTTTCTCCTTCAACTCTTTCTTGAATATTTATCATTTTAAGTTCATTTTTCACTCTTTCTATATATCTTTATTACAGATTTCAACTTCGATGTTATTCAGAATTTCAATCTTGATTATTGGTTGAACTTTCATGTTCTCATTTGAAGTGGTATTCTTATCTGAAGTTGAGTTTCCTAATATGGAGTTTATGAACTTGCCCTTGATCTAAAAAGTTTCTGGAGTATAGAGGGGAAGACTATTTGTGGAAGTATCTTGCTTCAAGAAGCATTTGACTTTTTCTTCCAAAAAGAATACCATAAGATCTTCTTCTCTTTCTTGACCTTGTGTCCATAAGTATAGGATATATGTTTAGGAATCTCTGCTTTAATAAATATAGTTGGATTTACATTTAAAATTTTTGCAAGAATATTATCGAGTATTAAGTATTCTGTTGATTCTGGTGTCTGACTAGACTTGTCTTGTATAGTGAAAGTATTGAAGATGATTTAGATAGCCCATGTTTCTTTTCTCTGATTATGTTTTTCAGCTATTCTGACTATTGTATCAAGGATGTGTAGCTCTATCTTCTTAGCAATTTGTATAATTCTCCATACTTTTATCATATTGGTCATGTATAAAGGAGGATAAAATACTGATTTGTTGTTTGGTTTATCTTTAATTTGTTTATTTGTTTATATTTAGCAAGGTATATGGGGCTAATTGTTTGTTATCTTGTTTGGTGTCTTGTTTACTCAGATGAGTCATTGATTCTTCCTGTTTGGTTCTGTTTATTTACCGAATTTGATGTTGATCTTATTTGTTATAAAAAATAAGTCATTTATATATAGACACTTGATAAACCTTGTTATATTGTTTTGATGCTAAATTATTTGACATATACGTATTTGCATAACTTGTTTTTATATTTAGACAGGTGTTTATAGAATAAGAATACTCTACTGTTTAGTTCTTGTGAGCCTTTGATATCCTTCTGGACTTTGTAAACTTTGAGTTTTTCCTGATTTATTAATAGGAACTATTGTTTATAAAGTTTCTTCTAGTGCTTAGAAAGGTATAAACTAATATTGGCCTGACTAAAAGCTTGAGAAGTTGATATTGGGCTCTCCTAAGTTTACTATGAATTAGCTTGCAGATGTGTTTTCCTTCCTTTGTAAAATAAAACTAGTGTAATACTACACTGTCAAACTTCTTTTAATCAATAAAGTGATCTCTTGAGGGAATGGTTGAATGTTCTAGTTTATTGTTAAGTCTTGAATCTTTGAGGAATAAGGTATTTTTAGGCTGGCTTCTCTTTTTCAAGAAAATTATCAAAAAAAGAAAAAGGGGATTAGTGGAAAGAATTTTTTTTTTAATAAATATTTTTATTTTTTATTAATTATTATATAATTTATAATAATAATAAAAAAAACTCTTTCTACAAATCCTTAGATTCTTAGAAATTTTCGTTTTAGATAATATACCCAAGGAAAGAGACAATATACATAACTCAAGACACATACTCTCTCATAACACCAGCACATAGTAGACATCTTAATACAAAAAATAACACTTCATGCATAGCTCTAGTCTAGTGACTACTGAAAAAAACACAACATAAAATATAACCTTGACTTTCTTCTCTTTACTAAAGAAAAGGAAATAGGTTAACATAAATTAATTCACAGTTAAAAAAGAAGAGCCAATATCAACTTTATAGAGCTTGCAACCAGGCCAGTGTAGGGTGACACCTTTCTTGATACTATAAGGAATTCTAAAGCAAATAGGTTTGCTTGATAAATCAAGTAAACCTCAAATTCTTAAAGACCAGAAGAATATTAAAACTCCTCAAGGTCTAAATAGCCTAATATACATACTCTATCTCTATATATATCAAAACGCATCACCAAAGTAGTACAAATATATACTGTACATGTGTATAAAGCTGTTGTTAAAACAAGTTGACAAAAAGTCTATCACAACAGCATAACAAAAGTGATTTAAATTGGTAAGATTATTAAACACAACTATCACAATGAAAAGTAATCAATATAAATAGAGTGTTAGGATCTGTAAAACATAATAAAGTTAATATAAACAGGTAAACAATTTAAGAAAAAAGGGAAAAATAACACAAAACAAGATTAAGATATATACAAAAACAAGAAAATAGTCAAAAATAACAAGCATTATATGTAAAAGCTTATCAACAATTACTAAAATAGCACTAAGGACATATATTAATCTGCTTACATGACTATTTATAATATAATACAATAATATAACAATATTATCAATCCACATATATATCCTATCATAAATAAAACAAAGCAGATACTTTAAATAGTAAACAATAGAAAAGATAATATTATTGACATGCTAGTCAAATTGGCAAAAAAGTATGATAAAACAGGTAAACTATATACTATATAACAAATTGCTAAATAAAAAGGTATAACCAATCACAATAGTGTGATTACAGATGCTCCAGGAACATGAACTATACTAGATAGTATTATTATCAAATTTCTAGGAATAGATAATATAATATTTCACAAGGAACAAATCCTTATACAATATATTACCTTTCTTTAATATGAAAGAAGGAAAAAAAAAGAAAATCTGCTCCAACCCTATATAGAAGATAGATACCTGGATATAATAAAAAAAAAATTAACAAAACATCATTTATTTCAATGAAAATTACTACTGATACAGAAAGTATATCAACATTAAATAATGAAATAACAATGGCGGAAGGTCAATAATAGGAAGAAATAGAAGTAAAAATTCTCAAAGACAAAATTCAAGGCCATAATATAAGTGAGTACAGCTCTTACATAACAAGAAATAGGCAAACAATCCCAATACTAAACTCCTATTTTATAAATAAAAAAGATAAATACAAAGTAGGGATAATGACAGCCAATATTCCAGGAAACAATGAAGAAGAGATCAAGGCATACTTGAATAGCATATGGGAATTGCCACAAAATAAGCACAATCTTCTTCACAAAGAATTTATCAATGGAAATGAATAATTAAGTTTTAATCTGGAGGAAGAAGATTTTTTCAAATGTTTAAAAGAGATAAACAGAAAGGAAGAAGCTTTCAGTCTACAACAATTTGAAAACATGAGCCCTAACCTAACATAAAATATAGAGATATTAGACAAGAAGATCTTTTTATTAATAAAAAAGGAAGAGGAAGAAAATATATGGCATGTTAGCTTAATAGATATAGTACATAAAACTTCATAATACCTTATAAAAAAATATTTCAAAAGGTATAATGAGGTATAAAATATATATATCTACAAGGTCAAAACAAAAACAAGGATCAAGGCTTATATTAAATAACATAATTATCTCAAGACAAACCCAGAAATATTATGGATGGCTCTCTTAGGAATAGAAACCATTAGAGCCATCTTTTCCAAGAAAGAACTGATAAATGGAGATATTAATGATATTCTAATGAAAAGAAACAAAAACTTTGCAAGATTACTAGGTACAAACAAGTCCTACTCAAGTTTGGTAATTAGGGTGCTCAATAGTATAAAAGCAAAAGCATGTTATACCCCAAGAAATTCCTTTATATTGAAGAAACAAAACTTTATAGTCATATGCTTTACATCAAGAGACGTCTCCAACAAAGCCTATAAATGACATATTTTCTTACAAGGAATATACCTATCATAGAGTGTAAAAAATACAGTAATAGAAAATGAAAAGACCTATGATATTGAAAAAAAAAAGAGTCAAAACACAAGATAGAAAAGTTGAAATAGACAATGAGGTACCTATAGACTCATTATCTGACAATGAATTGATTAGTTCATCCTCCTTTTATAGTAAGAATTATCAACCTCCAAAAAAGAAACATCCAAGAAATCAAAGAAGATTCTATAGAACTCAAACTGGTAGGGGAAGACAAAAAAATAATGAAAGACTTAAGAATCCAGTTATAGGAAATAATAAAGAATCTATTAGCAACTCAAGACCTAGCTAGTACAGCAGTTTGGACAAGTATGTGTCAAATACAAAAATAGAAAATGAAGAAGGTCTACTATACCATATCTTAAATAACTTAAAAAAGTTAAGTGGCAGAATAGTCAGACTAGAGGATAAAATAGCTTTTAATAGACAAATAAGATATAGTAGAAAAGGGCCAAATTGCTTCTAAAAAGGTGTACCAGTTGTTCAAGATAATAAGAGGAAAAACAAGCCTGGTTTATCTCCAGTAAAAATTTCAAAGAAGGGCAAACATCAACAAAAGAGTATAACAGTGTACAATTAGATAATTTAGATCTAGAAAATTCTTACAAAGTGAAAAAACTAACTTTCTGAACAAAAAAGGGAAAGAAAAAGAAAAGCAAAGTAACAACAGAGATAAGAAAAATAATATTAAAAAAGGGATAATAAGAATAGGCACACACATATATGGGATATTACTGATATAACTAGTCAACATAGTCTTATAGAAAACATAAGTAAACAAGGTATAGGGTAATAGGATTGTGTGAGACCAAGCTAATGCACAATAATGCAAAATGGGCTTTCAATAACCAGAATAAATACAAACACTTCCATAGTATTAATAAAGATACTCTATATAATGCATGAGTAAGTCTATTAATAAGAAAAGATCTTAAAAAACAAGTAGTATCATTAGAGGAGGCAGATGGCTATATGATCCCCATTAATATATTGACAAAGAAGAACAAAATCTATATTATACAGATTTACATTTAATCAGATAGTGTTAAACTATAAAATTTCGCCATATGATCTCCCTAGTACCCAGAATGATCCCAGTACCTCAGATCAACATATCACGATCTTTTTGGTTATCTGAAAGTAAAGATCTTCCAGAACACTTCTAGAACATTAATAGTCGATTTTGCTATTAACAAACTTAATATAAAGTACTCTAGAATATTCTATAATTCTAGCTTATCAAATGTAACTATTATTTTCAAAGAATACTTGAGTTCTGTTTAAAATAACATAGCTTAATAGTCCAGTGAAACTAATAGTATAATTATTATTATTATTTATTTTAGTTTATATTCTTAAATATTATATAACTCAATTATGTATTTAAAGGAAAAAATTCTCCCTCTAGAGACTCCTCAAGATTTATTCAATGATAGAATTACCTTTAATCCAAAATTATTGTTCTGTCTCTCCTGCCTAAATCATCAGTGATAAACCTCTTCTTTATTATTGTCCAAATTAGAAACTTTTGCATATCACATTAGAAGTCTAACTTGATGTTTCCCTGCACTAGTTCTCTGTCTCTATTTGATTCTTAAAAGGTGAATTGAATAGGTTGACAACAGATATAGATATAAGAATATATAAGACAATCTAATAAGCTATATTAGAGGAAAACATGGGCAAGGCTTTCACACAATCTTAATGGATGACTTTAATGCAGCATACAACTCATCAGAGAATAGAACATTATTATTCAGGGCATATTTCAGACCCTCATGGTGACTTGAAATTCCTTTATTTAACTTTCTTGATAAATAGGCTTTTAAGATATACAGGTCATATGGGAAGAGAAAGACAAAACTTCTACAAGGCAAGGTGCTACAAGCAGTAATAGATTTCATCTGAATGTCACAGAGTTTGGTAAAATATATAATCCTATGATTCGACAATCAAGATATGAAAGAAACTATCGAAAGTGATCACACTATGCTTTTAATAATCCTATATAATGATAATCTATTTACAAGAAACAAGACTATTAAGCATTGTATAACATTCAAAATATAAAGAATTGATCTAAAAGAAACATCTTCCAAATAATGGCAAGTCTTTTAAGAAAGCCTAAACCATAAACTCAATACTTCTTTGGAACTTATGCTTAATGAAAAATCTAATGAAGATGAAAGAGAACTATTAATAAATAAAATCCAAAAAACCTTTAAAAATCTAATTTGTAGGGCAGTTTTTAACAAATTAGAAATCAAAAAACTGATATTAAATAAGAAGAAATGATGCAAACACAGTCTAGAATTTATGCGGTATAAAAGAGCTCTTCAATTAAAAACAATCTTTAAGAAAGTAGAGGCATCAAAAGAAATAACAAAGGTATAGGAGCTCAATATGGCTATGGAAAAACATAATGCCATTCATAATCCATATTATCAGATAGAAAACTATTGCATCCAATTTAACATTTTCAACATTCTCTGAATATCTTTAAAAAAAGATATCTAATATACAATAGAAGGGCTCAAGTTTATAAGTCAAAACTTAGAAGTCAAAAAAGTAAGAGAGAAGATCAAATTAGCTTTAAAACTAAAATATGATGATCTCAAACACAATTAAAAGAAGATAGTAAACTCGTTAACAAATAAAGAAAGAAGCAAAATAATACTTGATTGGATCAAAGTCAAGCAAGATGGTATGAAATACATAATGACAAACAAAAAAGAAATTGAAAAAAAAATATGAAATACCATTAAGAGATCTTCAAAAAGTGAGATGTCAACTTTGCCAATCTTACTGAAGAGTAAAAAAAGGAATATGATCTCAAGAAGTACATCCAAGATATATGGTATAACAATCTTCTAAAACCAATTACACATAAAGAATTGAAAGAAACTTTCTGTATATTTCCAAATAATAAAGTCTCAAAAAAATCCCAGATTAGCTATAAAATGCTAAAGAAATTGAATCAAAAAGAAAAAGATTACCTATGAAAGATACTGAATACCTTCTTAAGATAAGAAATTATATCTGTATATTGGAAACAAAGTCACATATATTCAATGGCTAAACCAAAATCATGGGAGTGTGAATTGGTAAATATAAGATCAATCGTATTACTGGAAGTTACCAGAAAGTACATCACCAAAATCTTAATCACCAGAATGGGAAACACTTGCAAGATCAACAATATCTTTAGAGGTTTCAACTATACAGAATTGCCAGGAAAGAGTATAGTAGAATCTATTCAAATTCTCAATAATCTCTGCAAAGATGCAAGAGAAAACAAAAAAGAGCTGTGGATACTCTTTCAAAATATAGCCAAGATATATGATACCCCTCCAATATTCTTAGATATTATTTGCTCAGACCTTGAAAGGATATATGTTATCTTCTTTGTCACCACTTGTGGTATTGGATCAGTCCCTATTAACTGATTTTCAATTTTTATTAAGTCTTTTTTAATCTACTGTATTTCTAAAGTGATAATGAGAAAAAATCTTTAAATATAGATAAATATATCTCTTGATTAATTTGAAAGAATTGTCTTAAGATTGTTAAAAAATATTGCAATCAATATAATGAAGTATCTGATTTATTTTCTACTTTTTAAAACATTTTTTTTATGTTTATATTTTTATATATATATTTTTTGTTATATATAAGAGAAAAAAACCAAGAAAGTTCTATTTTTGATTGATTAAGTCTTATTTAAGATTTTTTATTTAGTTTTGATTCTATTGTTTGAACAATTTTTTTCATTACTTGTTATCAATAAGTTTTCGATTATATTTAATATTTGATTTATATAATGTATAATATTAAAAATCAGAAAAATATTAATAATATTTAATTAGTTATATATAAATTGAATAAAAATTTAAAATATTATTTATAAAAACAAAAGAATAAAAAATACAAACTTTTTTAAATAAATATTTACAAAAAA
>CAJVPT010004106.1:0-14029 GCA_910592055.1 Acaulospora colombiana
TTTATACAAAATTCTGATCTTCTCGAATGATAATAATAAATTTTTTAATCGACGAACTCTATGTTCACAGGCCTACTGTTTTCCGTGATATGTAGCTTGACGAACGGCAGGGGCGAGATGGAACGGCGATCCTACAATATTGTCCTGCATTAATAACATTTGCGTACGGAAAGAGAAGAAGGTCATCAAGCTTTGACATTACCTTTTCGCCGAATCCGCACATGCGCGCTCGAATCGGTTGTTGCGCGACTTCGAGACGATACTCCCAGTTGTCAGAAATTCTGCAAAAACAAGCGAGATGTTAATGAACATGTTGTTTTTGTTTCTCATTTCACGAGTGATCCGAGGTCATGCGTAAAAAACATGCGCATAACACGACTCAAAATGAGGAGGCCGTAATTAACACACCCGTTCGGTGTCTGGAACAAATTTTCCAAGATCATTTCCTTCGTGGCGTACTGAAGGGCCTGGTCAGAAGTTGAAGTTGTTTCACTTTCGACCCTTGGTTTTGGCGAGGAAGAGGACGCCAAAATGTTTTGTCGACTTCCCTGGGGAGAGTGGTTGATGTACAACGATGAAGAAGGGCTACGTTCCATTGATTATTGATTGATTTGGGAGAACGAGATGTTTGGGTGTTGACACAGCGGAGCAGATGGAACAATTAGGGAACGTGAGGTAAGCGCCGTGATGCTAAATTTTATCGAGAGAAAAGAGAGAAAGAATAACAAGTGAGTTTAGAGCATACATATTATGAACACGAAGGGGACGTATTTTTTTTTTTTTTTATTTGTTATTACCAGATGCCAGAGAAAATAAGAGGCGGTCAGAAGCAAACACACAGTACGGCCGCTCTTAAATAGAAAAATTCAGGTGAAATACCAAGAGACGGATAAACTTTGTTTTGGATATAGTGCTTATTTGTGAAAAAAAACCCAGAAAATTCGGTGCGTACGAAGCCAAGAAGCAAGATTCTAAAGAATGTGAGTTTACAGTCCCCGTATATATATGCGTGAAAACAAATGAAGTGAAGGATAATTGCTAACCATATTATGCCTTTCGGTGCCACAATTTCAAAATAAGCTTCAATCATGCATTCTCGGGTGAGAGATTCCCTTAAGGTGGTGGTGACCTTTGGGAATTTGAGCTTTGTGATACTATTTTAGAATACAAATGATAATAAAATTATCCTTATCCATTGTTGACATAAAGAGCAACTAATATAGCACATGCCTTCCTATCCTCCGATGCACCCATGAAAATAAAATATACGCATAATGTACAGACACTTAAATTACTATGCTACTGATGAAATTTACTGTACATTCCCGGGGATATTGAATTCAGTAAGAGTAAGTTCGTTGTCTGCCAACGAACCAATCAATGCTTGAAAATCTTTGATAAGGAAAACGAACTCTATATATTTTAGGTTCGTTACACAACTTCTATTCTAAAATTGCGAGTCTCAGAGATTGAAGTCAATGGACACTAGTGAGAATTGACATTCAGATGATAAATTAATTGCGTAAATTAAAAAAACCGAGAACCACTCGGAGTATGGACTTTAATTTTGACGCCCAGCTCAGAGTCAATTAAATTATATTATTATCATTCGAGAAGATCAGAATTTTGTATAAACTGTCCGACGCTGTTCTTGTGATCTGTAATCTATCGTAAGCCTAATTTTCGTATTGCGGGCGATCATCACATTCGTCACTTTAGATATCTTGAATCCAATCAATAAGTGATTGAAGTAAATAATAAGTGTACACGAGACCTTTAATGTATAAATTTTTGGAGAACAGAAGTTCCCTCCGTTCACCACATAAAAGGACATCATTCAATTCAAATGAGGAAAGGAACGCCGTTGTTCACGCGGTAACCGTCGACCCCCGTAATATATTCATTCCATTAAGAGGGCAAATCAGGTTTTAAACTCCAAAGGCAACTGGTTCTTCTAAGCTTTTATTAGAATTGCTAATCTGGGAGCTGACATCTGTGAACACGTATCGATGAAACACGGGATCCCCGAGGAACAAAAACGGATGTCATATAAATTTGTTTTTTCCATCCGCGCACCAATCACCAAAAACCTTGCCGCGTCCTCCGATTACATTAGCTCAAATCAATGTTACTTTTTTGCCGAGCGTTCCGCTTTCGTAATCGAGAACCTCGGTATTATCCTCGGTGAGATAAATCTCCCTTCAAAGGATCACGCCCAACTTTAAACGCATATACAGTATCATTAGATAATCTTGTGAAATCGCGGCGTGATATTACCAATGTGCCTGACAATAACAACAACAATAATAATAATTTACGGCCGCCCAACGAGTTTTTTGTTTAATGTGACAAAAAAAAAAAATATTTTTTTTTTATTTTATTTTTTTTATCTTTTATTTTAATTTAATTTATTTTTCATTTTAAGATAAGATTTGTCGCACCTGCCTGCCCATGACTCACGCGTATCTTGCTTAAAGAAAGACAGTATTGCTACTTAAAATGTCTAAGAAGCTTTGAGTCAATTGTATTCCAAATAAACACGCAAGGGATCATGGAATCTCCGAATTCTTCGAATTCCTTTGGTCATCACAGGCGTGAGCCATGCCGTGGTTACGGCCGATGATTGCGGTGTAGATTAAAGGAAAAAAAGGGGGGATGAGTGGAACGCTATGGAATCTTCAGGACATGCTAATACATTTTTATTTATCTCATTATGATCATTATGACGAGTGAGAATACACGACGCCGTTCTGTTTTTAATTCTAAGAAGTTCCTCGTGACGTGTTAGGAGCATGATTTGTTTTTCTCTCGGACTAATATAGTTTAATTGCTCTATCATCCGAAAAAGTTATTTATTTTATTTCATTTTGTTTACTCATAAATTATCTATTCTGATTTTTATTTTATATGCGCACATGTACTCTATGTTGCGTTTTCAAGCAAACATACAGTAAACATATAACATTTGACTGATACAAGATAAAGATGATACTGGGACCATCAGTTGCCGCATTAATTACTTGAACATTTGAGATATCGCGTCAATCAAACCCTTTTAAGTAAGTCTAGTTTCGCCTAAAGTTCGCGCGACCTCTGGTTTCATCGTGTTTCATCTGATTGTCTTGTCCCCCGAGGATTCTGGTCAAATGTCGCGGGGGGCAACCTCACAATATCCGCATTTGGGGAAGAAAATAATAGATAATGCTGGCGTAACAACTCTTTCTTTCAACCTGGTTCCGGTTTAGACCAACCTTTCTTCGTTTGTTTACTATCACGGCTAGGTGGCCTGGATTCTTTCTCAGTGATACATCTTCCGCAAACATATGTTAATCTAGCTTTATCGGACATACGGATGAGCCCAGTAACTTTCTTGGGTTTAAAACCGGTTGTTTTAATACTGCACGCCACATCATTCACAGTGACAAAAAAAAACCCCCCATTCACGTTCCTCAATGAATCGTGGCACACTGAACACATCTTCACAGGGCGCTACGTCACGTGAAGGATCGCTTGGTGATTTGTTTTTGCGCAGCCATCGAAACAGACAATTTGTAAGATGACTCGGAGTTCTTTTGGACGAATTCAAGACCAAAAGGAAGTCTTCACTTCCAATTTTATCGTAAGCATTATCGTACTGGGTGGGGTGCACCTATGACCAATGTTTCCATTGTGCCTAAAACGCGTAGGAATCAGAATCGTTGGTTGCACGAACATCAGACCATAATGAGGTACTACATGCGCAATAACTCTCAGCAACCTGATTGGCAGAAGATATTCCGATCGCTGCGCAATGAAGTGCTGGGAATCATTAGCAGCTGAGAAGTGGTGTTTTTTTTTTTAATTGCATCAATAAATGCGCGTAAAGGATACCATATTCACCATCCATTCATTCCCTTGCAGTCAATTTTTAATGTTTCCACAGGATCTTCCGGGGACACTTTCTAGGATTGTCATGCTGATAACGCCGTCTTAATAGAATCCCGTTATGGAATGTATCGCTTTGATTGTCGGAGAGGCTGTATTCCATAAGAGGTACATGTACAATTGCACACGCCGTTGTCAAAATCGTTGTCAACAACAAATAAAACCGAAATAACTTATATCGCCTAACTTTAAAGTTTGCCTGTTACGTTCTCACAAACTTAAATTCGTCCAATGCCTTTGACGCCAAGGTTTACCGATCGATGATGGCTCCGATTATCGCAATTCCGAGCCGCATTATGAACCTGGGCAGACAAAAGAATTATAAGATTCGGAAAAGTGATTTTTGTAATTTTTTTTTCTTTTTCTTTTTCTAAAATAATAATAATAATAATAATCATCATAGTAATAAAATGAATTGGTGATAATAACTTGACCTAGAATTTGATTGGCGTTAGAGTATACAGAAATTTCTTAATATTTTTCGAACATTAGAAAGGTGCAACAAGGTTTCGTATCACCCTTCCCTGTGAGAGTATTTGGGCTGATGGTGTACGGTCGTAGACACGGTAGATGTCACTTTCGTTGTTGCATGACCTCCTGCAGATCCGAAAAAAGGGTCACAAAGAAAACAGTTGGGACAATGCAAGCCACTCACTTCAACTTGTTTCACAGTAGGGTGAGGCCGGTCACTCGATAACCTAATAAGCTCCACAATTAATAATACTGTGTAATTGAATTCTAAAATGTCTTTGAGGCCTCTGGGTGCACAGGTGCCAAGACACCATTTCGGTCATAGCATTGTATAATTTCGACACTTTACGGTGTAAGAAAACCTTTACAACAAAATCGGTCGCATGATGCCATCAACATGTCGCATTAACCTGATCAACCAATTCCAGCTACTATTCTCAAGATACTGTAAATGATCTCTCCCGACACATACAACTTTGTAATGAGTCCACGTGTGACGTAATTCACCGAATGTATGATGCATGCGTTCGACGTGCAAAAAGGACGCGATCAAAAGAAGTGAGCGCACATTTAAGCAAAAAACGAATATCGATTTATTAAGGTTAATAAATAATGAATTTCGACTCGGAATTGATCGATTATTCTTACATATCTTAGGACGTGTTTATTGAAGAGAAAACCGTTTGAACGAATTTAAAGCAAAGTAAATTGAAAGTTGGAAGAAGAAGAACGGAATATAAACGAAAAGAAAAACAAATAGACAGATGTATGAAAAACGTTGGCTAAATACATATGATGAAAATTTTCATAGGGCCTTACTAAAATGAATGCTTAATACAAATCTTGATGTTGAGGGGGGAAATTTCGTGCAATATATATACAGTATATACAATATATATATAAATACTGTATATGTATATTTGATGGCATATTCGCGCTTTTGTCCGTAGGTTTTGGATTAAAGGTAAAATAGATAAAATACAATTTATGTTGTGTTGAAAATTTCAAATCTATACGGATGTAAGCTATTGATTTATTGTGGCCACTCGGATAAAGGAGCGTAAGTGTTGTCTTCGATCAAAGGAATTTCGGAATATAGAAACTGTGAGAACGACGCTGGAATCGAGGTGATCAAATTTTCCTGCGCTGATGACATTTCAAGGGTCGCATGGGATGAGATGTCCATTGATGGCGCATAGAAAGGATCGCAACTTTGTGTTGCAGAGTGTATAGACGGCGGCGAATCGTACGTTGTGATGGTCGGTGTCGTATATTCAATGAAATTGTGATATTGCTGTGGAGTGGATGCAAATTCTTGACGTTCGAAGGGCGGTGGAAGTTGAGTTGGTGAGTTTACGGTAGTCCCGTGCCGATCCTCGTTCGTTTCGTATTTGTATATGTCTTGTAAGTAAAATGAATCAGATGATTCCGTTTTTTCGGCAACTGGGAGCAACACCATTTGAGGCATGGTAGCGAATTTTTTCCACGTTTTACGGTTTCGCCTTCCGGTCGATCCTTCGGATTCACATTCGGTGTTGGATGTTCTGTCGTCCTCGCCGAACAATTCCTTGTGAGCCTGAAAGTCTATGCTCGATAGGATCATGTAGATGTTTTTAACGTCGCGGGGGGCTGCCGCCCATTGACTTTTCAGGATCTTGGAAATCTCGGGCTGCGAAACTTCGGGGTTTTCTGCTTGAACCCGAAATTGGTTGTCTTTTCTAAAAAGAATAAACCCATTCTGGGCACGTTTCCTACCGCCGGTTCCGTTTTGCAGGTTTATCAGAGTTTTCTTCGACGGCGCCATGAGTTCATCGAGGGGTAGGTTGGTATTGAAAATTATGCCTTGCTCGGCCATCTCGCGGATATGTCTGTTGATTGCGTCACTTAACCGCCTTTTCATATCTGAGATAGCCTCAGGCGATCTATCTGCGATATTATTACGGCGTGACGAACTCGATGTCGAGGAGGACGAAGTTTTTTTGACGCGGGGCATCGTGTGAAGTTTTCGAGGGGAAGGATGGTAAGGATGATGAGGGTAAGGCGAAGACGAAAAATTGAGAAGGTGAAAGACGAAAAAGAACTTATTTTGTTTTGGAATTTACTGTCCCGAGGAAGGAAGATGAGTGGGAAAGTTGTGCATTTTTATAACTTGAGGATTGGTATCGGAAGAATGCCGACCTATAAAATTTTGGTCCATTGTCATTGTAGCCCTTGACATTTTCGATTATCCCAATGCATTGGGCATATTCTAGGCTCGCTTATAATATTCAGGCTATTCTTAGCCAACAAAAGGGGTGGATTTAATTTCTGAGACCACGGAGAACGGTTTGTTAAGACTAAGTTCACGATTATTATTGCGAATTGTTTTGAAATCTTATCCCCCAACGTTGCGCATTAATAAAATGTGCATATGCTGATAATAGAAAAAGGACTGAATAATATACAAGGTCGCGTAGACGAACAATCTGAGAAACCACCTAATAATTTTGAAATATTCGTTTTGCACTCCCTTTGTTTGGGGCCCTCAATCAATTTCAAATTTGTGACATGAAAAGAAAAAAAACATCGAACTTAAAAGGAAACAAAATAAATTTTTCTCGTCTTCAATGCCTAGTTACTGTATCTGGTTATCAAAATTTTCACGTTCGCGTTTATCATCGGAATTACTTGAACCAATGATGTTTCATATGTTGACATATGATCCCGTATTACACATCATGTCACGGAATTTTCGCCTCAAAGCACAGCAGATTGTCTATGGCTTGGTTCTCCATATATATCTCGAATGAGGCTCAAAAAGGCCGTAAAAGTCCGAGTTTTCTGATGATCGTGGGCGCCATCTGACGTACCCCAAAGATTTTTAAAACTGTGGCCGTTAAAATTACTGTATATATTTCATGCAATGCGTTATTTTGTGTTGCGAACTTTCAATCACGGTCCTCCTCTCTTCATGCACCTCAGCTCTGAAGGAATAGACGAAATATTCTTCACAACCGAATGCGTTATCAATTCATAACAAATTAAGAAAAGAGGAAGGAAGCATTGCACTTATTAGGTTTAATGACATGCGCCCATAGAAGTGTAGTTTTTTTACATTCAATTGTTAAATTAATGCACAGTACATGCGACATTTATAATTCATCGAAGCTTAACTGACCTGATAACGATTTTTCCTACCTGTATAACCAACCACCTGCCATTAAAAATAATCTAATTATAACCATTTTGGACATGTGATTCTCTGGTCCATCCCGGTAAATGCATTATCCCTGTTGTATATTGTGATTAACATGATCCTGTCCACTTATGACAACTGTGCGAACATCGATTTCAAAAAACATTGAGAGTTAATGGGAATTCAGAAAGCACCCGCATTTCGATTACGGACCAGAATTCAAAAGGAAAAAAAAATGTCGGTGCAATTGTGCAAAGATAACGATAATCTGCTATTTTATATTCCATGCTCCAAATTGAACAAATATTGGGTCACAGTTTAAACAATGCAAGTTCGAATTACGGCGCCATCAATTTCAAGAGTCATACAGTAATTCAAAGGTCTCATTTCGTGATTTGATGTTGTAATTGTTCGATGTGATAACCATTAGTTCGTTTTTACCGATAAAGAAAACACTTGATAAAGGCATAATGGCTTCGAGTACGGGGAATTCTTCGGATCAATATCTGTCTGTGATCGACTGGTGTGCACGGAGTTGTTCGGAATTATCTTCTGAAAAAGAGATAAATTGATATCCGTTTGCTAAATTTAATAAAGTATGTATACAGACGCTCGATGATCTTTAAAAGTTCGAAAGTGAATGGGTGGACGGTTGAGGATTTGTTCGGAAAAGGAAAACTTTACAAAGCTGCATTGAATTACCACTATCTGCTCGTCCATTCCGTAATCCATTCATTCCCATCATTAATTCCATAATTCGATTCGATTTCACAAAAAGAAAAGGGAAATAGAAAAACAAAAAAAAATTTTTTTTACTTTCCATTTATTCCTTAATGGTAACCATCAACCTATCATCTTACCATCTACCATTTATTTTAACAATATTATCTGTAATAATGGAACAAATTATTTGTCCATTTTATTTATTTATATCCTACATTTATGCAACCGAGTACAACAAACTAGTTCCATGGTGACCGCCAATAAATAAGGGGACGATCATGAATGATCGTGGATGATTGCGCAGCACAGAAGCTCGACATTACATATGATATGATGTGAGCACGTAAACATAGATATGACAATATAAGGCATGTCATGCCTACATTGGACCACGTTTTGTTAACCCGCATCGAGCCACATTTTGCCCAAACCCATGTTACTACCAAGTATTCGCGATACGGATGAAAAAAAATTTTTTTTTTTTAAATACCAGACGATAATAACGATAAGAACAATTCCAATCAAAAGGGCCCTACATACCTGCGTACGAAATTTGCACGAGCTGGTGAGTGGAAATTATTTTTTGTTTCCGGCTTAATGCATGTCATTATGGTAAACCATCACGAACTCAAAGTAGAGAAATTATCGAGGAAAAAGAGAGAAGAACAAGTTGAAATTATCATGCCAATAGCGTTGCGCAGCTCTTAGATACCAATCCACCGTCATTGTAAACTTTAGGAAAAACAAGTTAATATTTTCGAACCATGTCTGTGAGGTGCCCGGCTAGCTCAATCGGTAGAGCGTGAGACTCTTAATCTCAAGGTTGTGGGTTCGACCCCCACGTTGGGCGACTTGTGTCTTTTTTGCGTTTCGTGAGCCTACTCTTTTTTTTTTTTTGACTTGATGTTTGAAGGATCGTGGCAAGTGTGGCAACGATCGGAAATATTTTTAACCAAGTAATTGGTTGGCTGGTAATTGGGTTTACTTTGATCACCAAACATTTTATTAAGAAATATTCGATCGTGATTTACCGCGAAGCAATCCGTGAAAATATATTTTTTTAGAAAATTACTACAGTATATAGATGATTTTTAAATTGGATCAAAAGTAAAATAAAATTTTTTCAAAAAATCCTCTGGAATTATGAGGTTAATTGAATTATTTTAATTGGTGTTTCAAAAACACAAATGAAATTTCTGTCTCATTTTATACTTTATATAATTACTATTTTTTTGTATTCCAAATATTATATAAAATCGGTTTATGCTATACAGTATATCTATTTCGATAGAACATATTATTTAATTTTAAAAAAAATTTATTGATATTTATTACTGTATTCAAAAAATTATATCAACACATATAACTTAATAATAATAATAATCAAAGCTTTAATATTTCAATTTTTATTGATTATTAATTATTGTGATGCTTGATAAAAAATTTTTAAGTGGCTTTAGAATTGTATTGAATTTACCAGAAAAGAACTGCTACTTGATCTCGAACCATTAAAATCACAATCTTTTGAATAGGTTTTACAATTCCAAGCTCGAACGAGACTCTTAGAAATCAATAAAAAATTTCCTATAGTAAATTTTGTAGTTGAATAGAGGAAAAATTTCAAATTTCATATTATTTTTAGGTCAATTGTTAATAATAGGTATGATATAATGAATGCTTATATACATTTTGTTAAATACATGATACTATAACACTTTTCTAGAGATTATTCTACATCATGTTCGTGCAACACAGATTTGCCACTAATATTACTGTCGCGATTCCCTTTTTCGAGGTCTAAGTTAGTTGTTTCGGAAGGTCCTTCAACAATTTCTTCTAATTCGTTCGGTTCAAATTCACGCATGCGACTATCTTTAATCATGTTGGCCCACCTGAGAAATGATAAACCCTCCGTGAACTCATTAGATTTATTTTGGCCATAGCTTTCGCCATGAACCTGTGTTGGTTGGGCGTGCGTGCCAGAAGTTCTAAGGTAACTTTTTAGGCTTTCTGAATTACTTGGTGTACTCTTGGAATTCATGCCTTCAATAACTCTAACAATTTCTACATCAGCGGTCACAACATAAGTCATAAGTGTGTAGAAAAAGCATTGAAAGAAATTTTCGACCGTTGCTGTATCGTAATTAGGGGAATTAATAGAACGGTTTACGTATAAAAGGGCTATGTAAACTATATTTTCGCCGAAGGCCACGAGTACGCGAATAAAATTCCAGTAGATAATCGCCGTAAATATTGTGCGTTTTGTTTTACGGCTTATAATAGAATCAATTAGTGCTGCGTTTCTATTTGCTCTCCAAAGGATTATAACTAATCTGATCGTGACGTATATATCAATTACAGAGTCAACGGAGATAAAGGATAGTAATGAATAGAAAGCTGTGTTACTAGAACTGGCATTACAAATATTATACGAATTGTGATATGTAAATGGAGACGGGATCGGAAGCACATAGGGATTAAGGAATGCTATGAACGTGATCTATAATTTCCAGAGTCTATGTTAAATAAAAACTCATTATTTATTTATCTGGAATAATGTATATACATACGTGACACACGGTTCTTGCGATTATTAATGTGTAGCTCACCCATTTATTATAATTTGTCGATCCGATTTGCTTTAATCTCCATAATAAAAATATTGCTAATGCTGCTCTGTAAATAAGGTTATCGATATTTGCAATATATAGTAGACTTTTACATCCCGTAGAAGTCACGTTACTAGGGGTGGCGGTATTTAGGAATTTACATATAAATGTAATTATTCCAGTGAAGTTAAAAATAATTTTAAGGATATTTGATTCGTTTGCTCGACCGGTTTTATATAAGAAAATAGAAACGAAGAAATTATGAAAAAATATCTATAGTATGTAACAAACAGTAGATAAGTATGATAATTTTAGAGTATCAAAAGTAATTTTAAATATTTGATAAAACTTGCCATAAATGCTGCACCATACATCCACATAAGAAGAAAAAAATATTGTTGCTGTTCTATCATTTTTCAGAAAAAAACGGGAATTAAACGAATAGAGTTTATCTGGTGCGGTATTTATTAACTTCAAGAATAATATAAAGCCTATTTCGAAAATAATACTAAGCGATAATGTATATAAAATAATTCTGTGATACAAATGGCGTTTTAAATTAAGCAGGATAATAACTTGTTTGAGGTAAGCATGATTGTCAGTAGTTTCAAATTTTGTAATACATTTTTTAACAAATCGTATCTTTTTTTTTTAAAAGTAAAAAAGTTTTTTACTTTATCAATTTTATATATACATACAGTATACTGTATATTTTAATTTAGTAATTATGTTACTAATAGTATATCTTTGTTGAGATATTAAACAAGTATTTACAATTTATTACATATTGATTCATTATTATATATTATTAGTTAAAAGATTATATTATTTAAAAAATATAAAGAGTTTACTTTTTTTTTTTTTTTTAACCTGCAATCATATCACAATGGCTTGTCTTTATTGAAAAATTAAAGTAAATCAATAATAATTTATAGATTTTTACAAAGTGACTAACTTGTCTTTATACATAAGTACTCTAAATCAGATTTTAAGGACAATATTATACTCTTTTGATAAATTGATAATAATTTCTATCTACTAGAATCATTGTCAACAGTTTGTCATTATTAATTGCTTGAAAACTAATAAATTGCTAAGTTAAAAAGGAAAAAGGAAAAAATAATTGAAGAAAGAGAACAATTCAAGATCTATTAAAAAAATCCAAAAATAAAAATAATCTTTTAAAAAATCTTCTTTTTTATCACCTATAGTATCAAATGAATTAATCCAATTAATCTTTCATTTAAGTGAACATCAGATTAGGATATCTCAAGGAAAGTATTTAGACCTCAGCTTTTTTCCATTAAAGCTTTGTTACCACTTAAAAAACTTAGATAAGAGATGAGAGTTTGCAATTCATATTATCTATTACTTGATTTTTTGATATCATGGAAGTTTTTATTAAAAAACTTGAACTTTTGAGAATAAATGTTTTCAGAATTTTCTTTCTAATCATCAATGATGTTATTAAAATATGTAAATGTAACGAATAGGAGCTTGTTTATATTTCAAAATTAACATGTTTCATATTAACCAATCACCTTTAATGAGAATTTGTGCTACCCAAAATTTAGGGTCAAATTGAGATAAGTAAAATTCTTCAAAAAATTGTGAAAGTGGACCAGGATAGTCAAAAAGGAAAAAAATAAGCCTTTTTACTGTAAAAAATCTCTATAAACCTTTTACTTTAAAGATTAGATAGATCTTTAGATACTTCACAATTAGTTTTTTTTCCTTTTAAAACTTTTTTACCATTGATATCAAAGATGTTACTTGACTTTTCTTGATTACTAGGAGTTAAGTTTTTAAATGAAAAAATTTATAAATAAAAGGAAAAGGTTAGAGGTGACTCTTAAAGTCATATTTCAAGTTGTTTTAAGGAAAGTATTAAAACTTTATTAGCAAATAAGTATAAAAACTTCTTGTAAACATTTTTTTTATATGTGATCAAAGGATCAGCAGAAAGAGTTTCTTAATAATAATATAAAGAGTTTACTATATTAATTTAAATTAAATAAAATAATATTTAAACTAAATATTTTAAATCAAATTTAAAAAACAATATTTTATTTTCTTAATAAATCAATATTAGATTTTTTATTTATCAAAATTATTGTTACTATAGATTTTTTCGAAAAATAATAAATTATTAAATTAATTAAAATAATAATAATAATTCTATAAATAAACAATATTATTTTAAAAAATCTATCTAATTATAATATTTTTTAGGTTTAAATTATTTAAATAACTTATATATTAATTATTAAAATTATAATTTAGCCAAAAAACTTATTGTCCTAAGTTTTTAGAGTAACAAAACTTATTTATACTTATTATTTATGAAATTTAAACTTATAACCTAATTAAAATAGTAATATTAGTAATGTTTAACTTTACTTAATTAGAATAAAAATTTGAAGATTTTTATTATTTAAAAAATAATAAAAGTTTATATATTATATTATAATTATTTTATTTAAAAACTTTTTTAGTTAAAAATATAAACCCTTGGCCAGGCCAATACTGTGTGTTTATTAATTATATGAAAACCGATTGAGATATATAGGGCAATTGCATCATAGATAAACTAAAAGCTTGTACCGACACACTTGTCAATAGCCATCAATTCTCAAGAGAGCTTCGACCTCTAAATGCAATCTTGGGGACAATATTTCGCTCCGAACTAAGTTTTGGGTAAAGACCCTTCTAACTTACCCATCATTGCTAGCAGATTGTCACTGCTTATTATCCTCCAAGGAACTGAATTCAGAAACTACAAAAGGAGAAAGGGAAAATAAAAAGAAAGAGGGATATCTAAAAATGTGCAAATGCACTACATGAAAATGAAAAAAGAAAAAAGAAATTTAAAATTGCTCCATGTCCTCCAAAGAACCTCGACTAGGAAACCTCTTCTCATTAGGAATCAACCCTTCTAGAATATCCTTCTTCTTCCTGACCGTCTGAGAAACTTATTGATCCGTGCTCTTGATTATTTTCTTGTGACCGTCTGAGGTACTTATCGCCTACTCAGATCCAGTGTCTTGCTCAACGCTTTTTTTCTTTCAGTCTTGATTTTGTATCCACCCATGTAGAAGAAGATGGCTAACAGTGGACCCCAGGTTCT
>CAJVPT010004107.1:0-14028 GCA_910592055.1 Acaulospora colombiana
TTTTTTTTTTTTTTTTTTTTTTTTTTTTTTTTTTTTTTTTTTTTTTGTTTTTTTTTTTTTTTTTTTTTTTTTTTTTTAATGTTTGTCTTCTCTAGAGAATGAACATCGAATCCAGATCCATAGCCGCATCCGACCCGCCGAAACCGCCATTCGAAGGT
This sequence comes from Acaulospora colombiana, assembly GCA_910592055.1. Lineage (NCBI taxonomy): Eukaryota > Fungi > Glomeromycota > Glomeromycetes > Diversisporales > Acaulosporaceae > Acaulospora > Acaulospora colombiana. The sequence goes on from CAJVPT010004107.1 coordinate 159, forward strand.
ATAATTATATCATCCTCCTCACCCGCCAGTGATTGCACTATTTGCCCGTCGGGCCAGGCGTATATCATCAACTGTGGATTGATCTGAAAATGTGAAGACCTCGTCGACGATGCGGAGTTTGCGCCATCGACGCCGTTCGATGACGGTTGTGATGTGGCATTTGATAGCACTGATGAGGTGGTGTGCGACCGATACCGTGAATGGGTTTTACCTGATGTTATCGCGTCTGCCGGAGCGGAGGGCGGTGTTTGCTGGAATGAGTTGGTATTGGGGTGAGGAGGGGGGGCGGTGGAAGCCATTGCCATCATCAGTTGGGCATCGTTGGAAGAGGCGAGCGAACCAACGGGACTCTTTATCAATCCGTAACCTTGCGATTGATCTCCGCCGAGCAAAATTTGTTGTTCGTCACTCGAAAATCTCCTCTGCCTCTTTGGCATCACGTGTTGACTGGCGTTGAATGTGAATTGGGCGTTCGTGGGTGCCGACGTTGATAATACCGAAACGGAGTTTGAAGAGTTTCCAAGATGCGATCGTGAAGTCATCGAATTTGATTGCGAAACCCTCTTGCCCATGACGCTCATGCTCGCACCGGCCCCAAGTTGCACCGTACCCTTGACGCCCTTTGTCGAATTCTTACCGGCCGTCGCAGCTCCACCGCGATTACGTTTCTTGATGACGTCCGTCTTTAAGCTCAACGGTCTCACCTTACCATGAAGTTTCAGGAACAAACCGCACGCGTTACACAAAGGTTGACCCTCGGGGTTACGACGCCACAGTGGTGTTTTTTGCGTATAACAGTTTGTGCATGTCGTTGGCACTGCACTCTTGGACGACGAACCGCCGCCACTGCCGTTACCATTGTTGCCGACGCCGTTCAGGCCATCCTTGCGAATTGACGGCGAGGATGGGGTTGATGTCGTTGCCGTTGATGCTGTCGCCGAGGTGCAGGCGGTTGTACCATTATTACTATTGTTACTATTACTGCTACTGCCACTGCTGTTATTGTTGTTGGATGCAAGTTTTGATGAATCGCTGGTGGCCATGGTCGTTATCGATGCACGCGAAGAAGACCTCGGTCTCTTGCCCGCCATCGTGTGCGACGAAGGTGTGCTCAAACCGGCGACCTCACCGTTATGTAATAACGGTGATGCCAGTGGCGAATTGTTCTCGTGTCCGACACCGCTTGCAGATGAACCATACATTGATTGTCTTTTCGTCTTTGCAGCACTATTGTTGTTGATGTTATTGATACCAACGGTTCCAACGTCCTCCCCACCGTCTTCACTGCCGCCTGCTCCCGCCCAATCACCCAAGGATGACGATTGACCATACTCTATTGTTCCTTTTTCCTTGTTTCCATCCGCCGGCATCAGTTCAAAGGACTGAGGGCAAAAAATTTTGACCAGATCGAATGAATTGCCGTTGGCGTTATTTAGACCGTAGAAATATCCCGGGTTATCGGCCGGCGACAGAGGTGTACTACCAGTTGACTGATGGTACTGCATGGGATTTGGATTGTTCATTCCGTCGGGACTCGCGAGGTCACCAAAGTTTTGAAATTGGTATGTTGGAGCCGAGGAGCTCATCGTCGAATAATTGACGTATGTGTTGAACGCGTATTGATTTGGTGAGGTGGTCGTGGCAGATGAGGACACGGAATCCACGTCCGAATCGTCGGCTGTGTCATTCGGTATTGTTATGCTTGAGAGTTGTGACACTGGTTTGAAGTTTTGTCGTTTCGATGGCTAAGTGAGACCAATGAATGGGTTGAGATCGGAGGATGAGTAAAAACATGACACGATGAATGCGCACGGGGTCATCGACTCCCGGATGATGACGGCAACAACAGCAAAATAACAACGACGAAAAGAATAACCACAACACCAACACCCACCTTCTTAAACGTCGACGAGCCGTGAGGACTGAACGGACCGCCAAAGTTTTGTCGTGGTATTGCCACAGGGCGGATCATGTGACTCTGGGGTTTTGCGGGATTTGCGAAACCTCTTCGACCGTTCGCATACTGTGAATGGAATTCTTCGGCGGTTGCACCAAAGTTAAAAGGAAAATCACCGGACTTGGCGGAAGTGGTGTCATAGTTGTTGTTGGGATTGGTGGTGGAGGTGGAAGGTATCGGGATGGCTGAGGAGATGGAGGTGAGTACGGGAGAGGGTGAGGATGCGTAAGCGGAAAGGTTATCGTCGGTGTTGCTTGTGCTGGTGTCGGATGGAGATGCCACCAGGTGATGCTGTTCGTCCAAGAACATCTCGAATTTTTCTTGATCCATGTCGTGAGCCAAGCGATTGAGGTTATCGGGGATCTCTTGATGTGCAAAGTTTTCGTCCATCTCCACGTCAAATATTGAAGGTTCCGAGTTTTCAAGTTTCAACATACGGGATTTCCTTTGGACGTGGAATGACAAGACGCCACACAGTTAGCATTAGGTCACCTCACCCCCACTCCAATTTTCGTTCAATGATCATTCGATGACTTACGTGATCTCCGTGAACTTTGACAAACCCTTGGAGTTTGCGGCGGCGGAACACCGATTTCGTCGAATGGGATCCTCCTTCTCATCTGCGACCGTAAAATGGTTCAATTGATCGGAAATGGCCTCATTTGATTCTCTCCTGAGTGATCTGTTCCTGGCGATTGCCATCAGGCGCCAGGAAATGTTTTCGAGCCTTACTCCGTCCGGCACAGCATTTTTCGCTTTCGTGAAGAATCTCCACTTTGAGGCACCCAAGTAGTCTTCCTTCTGTTCATCATCTTGATCGCAGGAAACCAAAGGTTTCTCGAGCTTGTACTCTCGGATGTTTATAGATGCTTCCATTGATGGGTTTTCGGAATGTTCATTCCTCCACCTGGTTATGGCCTCACGGGCCATGGACACTCTGCCACCGATGATACCGCCTCGTTCCCTATTTTTATTTTTGACATTAATGCTATTATGGTCGGTGTTGCTATCGTTGTTGTCGTTTTTAATACTACTCGAAGCGTTGTTGCAATTTTTGTTCGATGAGGAAAGACGTTGTTGGGTCGCTGACGTTGAGGTCGGATTTAGGATTGAGTTGTTGTGACGGCACGTCTCCATGCTGGCAGAGGTCCGGAGGGGGTACTTCTGCCGCGATGCCGACTGGGCTAATGCTGACTGACGTCGAGCCAACAACTGTTGTTCACTCGGATTTCCTTGAATGGTGGGAAAAGGGATGATAGTGTCAATGAAGTTGTCATTGGTGTGAAAAGCGTTGGAGGAATGAGCAAAGGTGTTACGATTACTTGATGCAACGGCACTGACGTTCGTGATGCCTTCAAGGATATCGGGGTTTTGACGTTGATGGACAAAAGAGGGAGGCTGATTTTGCATCGCTATCATTCCGTTCAAGAGTTTCTTGCAATTGTCCTTTCGATATCGTTGACAAATAAATTATATTCACCCGTTTTATTTATGGTGTATATAGATAAATAAATATATATAAATATATATATTCTTGTTTTTTTTTTTTTTTGTCTTGAAATTTCTTGTCAAGATTTTTTTTTTTTTTTTTTTGTTAATAATATATATATATATATAAGTATAAGTATGTATATATATATATATATATATATATATATAAGAATCTCGCGAGTATATGACCCGAAAAACTCAAAAATTAAAGGGGATTATTTATTGGGACAAAAAAAAAAAAAAAAAAAAAAAATTGAATAATGATGAATGTAAAAAGATTTTTAGTATACAGTATCTTTTATAACTTGAGAGTCGAGTGAAAATTTTGGGGGGCTCAAAAAAAAAAAAAGGTGGGGTTTTGTTGAGTGAGATGGTATGATCTGGAGGGAGGGAGGGTGTTTGAGTGTGGTCTGCTCCGAGTCAGTAATAAAAAAAAAACTTTTTTTTCTTGTGGACGAGAAATTACTACATACACATATGGAGATGAAGAATGGAAGATGGAAGAACATCAACTGTAATGTGTAAGAAATTTAAAAAAAGCTACACACATCAAACTGAAATATGCAGGTAGTTTATTTATTCTTCAGGACATATCATTTTCTGACCTGAAAATAAATTTTGGAAAATAGCATTTGTCTGACCTTTATATAAAAAAAAATTTAGGTCGAAAAAAAAAAAAAAAAAAAAGACGCATGAGTGGTTGGTTAGAAAGAAGTCGCATGAAGACTGAAAGAAAATAATGTCGGCTTTGGTTTGATTCACCGCGGTGTATCTCAAAGAGCAGGAAAAAAAAAAAAAAAAGTTTTCTAACCTGAAATTTACGGATGTAACACTCGAAGATGCCACTTTCGTTGGCGATGTTTTTTTTTTTTTTTTTTTTTTTCGCTTCTTTCTTTTCTTTCTTTATTTTTTTTTATATTCTGTCAGACAAGATTTTGTTTACAAGAAGGTTTTTATGTGGACTACAGTATGGCCAAATGGTGTATATTTATATTTATATTTATATTAATTAATTAAAAAAAATTTTTTTTTTCTTTGTTTAAATTACACACTATTTACTACATTGAATAATAATATATGAATAAATAAAGTTATACCTCTTATTCACGCGTCCTTTCAATTTCTTTTAATATAAATATATGGTTTTGGTGTAATGATTAAAAAACACATCCCCTTCATTCACCAATTTAATTCAGTCTGAATAATAGAAAATCCATACAATAAAAACAAAAAATACAAGTTTTTTCCTACCACCTCGACGCATCATGCATTCATTTGGTTAGACCAGCTCAGCAGGATGCATGTTCACATTGTGTAGAATGTAACTTCAACAGATCAAATAAACACAAACAAAAATGCAAACACACGACACTCTTACTATCCCACAATTAATGATTGATCAATTGATTAAATGGCATTCACGCAACGGCGACGTCCAAACAACCTCCATGCCGTGCTTTCTTGCCCCGGGGGCCCAAAGTCGATCCTTGATAATTAAAGGGAGAAAGGCTTGGTCGGTTGGTGGCGAATGGGAGACCATTTAGATAGCCAAGGAGACTTTTACATGAGTTGCCTATTTTGCTCGGAAAGTCGGGGGACAAGATAAAATAAAATAAAATAAAATTTCTCAATGAACTTGATGAGTGTTATGCTCTTCCAATTCACATGCATCTCTGTTGACCTTTTTGTAATAATAACGTGTCTCAATTTACGACAACCAACCATATTTATTACTTTCCACTTTCGGATAATTATCATCATCTCCGAAATTTCAACAAATCTCTGGGGACACAATGTTTGTTGGAATTGCCAAGACTGCCTTGTTTCAATGCGCTCTCGGACGATGCTACCGATATCTGATGGAGCTTGGAGGTTGGACGTTGCGCTGCGCACACGTTTGATCTCGGCGACGTAAAAAGAAAGACAAAGAAAAGAAAAATTGCGAGTCACGCGTCAGACTCTTTGGGAGATGAATGGAAGGAAAGGGTTCGTACGGTTTTATTGGGTTTTATTTTTTTTTTTATTTTTTTATTTTTTTTTTATTTTTATTTTTTTTATTTTTTTTTTTGCGCAGACAAAAAAAATCACACCTCACCTCCCGGTCTAATACATCAGTACATGCACGAGCTTATCATGTGAAAAATGTGCTCGGCTGTATCCGTTCATGATCGCAACCTTCCACTCCCGTGGCAAATCGTTGCGATTACTTATTCTTTTCGAACCCATTCTTCGAAACATAAGATTCGCCGTTGCAATCTAGATCTCACGGTCTGACATACGTATTATATTGTAACCCGCTGGACCTTATCATTAAGAGATGACCTAATTAGGCTGATTAGCTAATTAAGGGTTCATGCATGTTCGGAAGATTTCGATAAATTAAGATTATTCTGAATGACGTGTCAACAAACACTCTTAATGTGAAGCGCGTTTTTTACTTTATCTTTTTATTTTATTGTTTTATTTTTTTTTTGCGTTATCGGACACGTTTTTCTTCCGTTTTTGACTTGAATGAAGGTGTCAACCTGTACAAACTTCGTTTTGAATGATTATCTCTATCGGGATTTTTAACGACCACCAACGTCACAAATTACAAGTACACCAATCTCAGATTGCACGAGGGAATGACCTTTATGCGTGTACGCGCATAGCTTATTGTTGAGTTTCATCCATTCAGGGATTTCGGGCCATGCAACCTTTTTTTCTTTGTTGTTGTTGTTTGCTGTTATCTCATCGCTACTGCGCCTTCCATTCTTATCAAATTCCTGCAGACCATCCTCCAATAGGATAATCTATTGTTTGTAGGAGTTACAAGTATTTGCGTACGTTGATTAATCAGAGTTATCTAATCTCGCGTTTGGTGTTCTGTTATCTCTGACTGAAAAAAAAAAAAAAAAAAAAAAAAAAAAAAAAAAATTTTTCCTTTCTTTATCTCTTCGACCATTTTCATACTCCACGTTCCCATCACACCGGTTTATTCTCAGCCACCTTAACAAATAAAGAAATCTACGATCAGGATTGCCTAATTATAATAAATTCACCCAGTTTTTAATAAATAAAGGCATAAATAATAAGAAATTCCGTTCGAGTTTTCCTCACCGTCTACGGATTAATTAGAATAATTGACTCAAGGCGGAGGTGGTGGATCGCTCTTACCAAATGTCACCATGCAAGCAGGTTCAAATGAGGTTTAGATGATTTCTAACGAATTCCAATAAGCCGTCAGGTCATTGGAACGTAATTAATTACTGTAAATGTACATACTGTATATCGTTTGGATCGCTCGTCCATTGGATCGTCTGCAAACATGCACGAAACTTTGACAAGATGCGCTTCTTTAATTAACGCTAAGATGAATTGCTCAAAAGGTTCATTAGATAATGAATGAGTTTAGCGCATCGCATGTCAGATACGCTAATGTAACATTCGTTGTTTCAAAGTGTCGATTCATTATTCTCTGCAAGTCAAAACAACCTTGGTTAGACTTGAACCCCCTCCCCTCCGCCATAAAACGAAATTCTGCGTACATTTTCTTTTCAAAACTGGCGTTCACTTAACAATGGTCAGGCTTCTATTTTTATTATCTTTATTTTTATTTTATCTTATCACTTTATTTTTATTATTTATTATTTTTATTTCACTTCATTTTTACTTCGTTCTCTTCTCTTCTTTTATCCCCCCCCCTTTTTTTTTCAAAAAATTGATTAATGAAAAAAAGATCCTTCTATTCATTCATCTTGTAAAATAAGAAATGGGCGAACCTGATTTTCACTTCAATGTTAACATTGCGAAGAAGATGTACAGCACGTGTGATGGAAATTGAACAATGGTCAACGTGGCATGTACAGTACAGTCAAGGTATCTTTGTGATGTAGGAGTGAAGCACCTTCAATACTTCTTGTGCGTCTAAATTGTTTGCCAAACTTCTTCCACAGTAACATTCCTTCGAGCCGAGGGTTTCAACGGCAGGGTGTTTGTGGAACGCAGGAGTGTACGGCGGAAAAAATTTTTCGATTCCAGAATATTTATCCATGCGGTTATACGAATAAATCGAGGTTACCTTCGCACGACGTCGACGTCTGCGTATAATTGGGCCGATGAGAAATGAGAAATTTGCGGTTGCAAGGACGCCGATGATGAATTCCCATAGTTACCACTGGTCTTCCTCATTGAACATTTACCACACACTGACGTCTCACCATCTGACAATTTCCATAGGTTAATTATCCGAAGAGACGTGAATGCATGTGTCTATGACAACGCCCCTTTTTTTATTACCAAAAAGAATTTTTATTCTTTTTTTTTTTTTTTTTTTAAATGGATCTCTTCATTAAGTTCGGACAAATCGAACCAATCGACTAACACGCGTTTGATGAGTAAGCCTGCATTTACATGCAATGGTCATTTCGCAGGTGCTTACCATGTTGAATGCCCTTCACAGGCCAATGACATCGAATTCTTATTGTCGCTTATCTTCTATCCTCTCGCAGCCGGCATATTACGAAATTGGAAGAAGGGATTAATCATGATCGTGATGTCGATGTTTGGTAGAGAGAAGCGCAGGGTGCCCTCGTATAGAGTTAAGTTTCCGCACGTGAATGGTGATGTCGAATCACAATAAAGAGTATTTTTGAATGAGCATAATGCAAGCATTATGCAAAAACAAACATGCATGCATGTATGCATATTGACGCAAGTCCCTTGTTAACTTTTATATTTATTCTTATTGTTATCATCACCATCATTATTATTATGTTATTATTGTTGTTATTATATTATTGTCACCATTATTATTATTTTCTTTTCTTTTTTTTTTTTTTTTTGATGCCTAAGAATTTTCCGTTCGCTGAAATATTTCCGAGGTTAATGTAATGTACGTACTGTACGTGCGTACGTACGCATTACGTTACGTTACGTGTGACATATAGAAGATGAAAAGGACAAACAACCGGTATCGTCAAAAAAGTCGAATTCTTTTTTCTAAGCAAGGGTCACGGTGCATCAATCGGCTTTTCATCGCGAGCTTTTTTTTTCTTCTTTTCATATGAAAATTGAAGCTAACAGAGACACATGATGCACTAAAATACACAAAGAGCATCGTGGAAAATACTTTGTCAATCAGCTTCTTATTAGGCATAATTGAGCATACATTCAATTTTCGTGCCACGGTTACACGAGAGGAATGCTCAAGATTCATAAAATATATAGTTCATTTAACATTGAACTCGCGTGATGCGCACGAACGTTCGACTATTTGCATTCATTGAGTTCAAAACAGTGTGGACCGACGACCTCTTCGAATCTCAGTTTTGATCTCGCACACATGAAACTTGGAGAACCTATGCAGGCCAAATATATACAGGATGTACAAAATTTGGTCTCTTTATTCGGTTGAAAAGTTAACTTTAAATTGGGGAACAAACAATAGCTCCGTTTCGGAAACAATTTTTCGGCAAGAGTGTAAAGATAGAAGTCTTAAATAAATTGCATCAATACGGAAAAGGATCAATGCAATTAATAACGATAAAACATGTGGAGAAATTTTTGACGGTTAAAATGATTAGATCGCGGAGGTGCGTGCGTGCGTATTGGTTGCCTGTTGTGTGCCGCCGATTCGACAAAAAATAAAATAACCGGGATCTATTGTTTCCCCGGGATGAAAAGATTGATCAGGTGGAAACGGATGATAAGCCATCATCGAATCAGGTGCGGATTAGAAATAACTGTCGTCGTTATCATACATATCTTTACAGATAAGCCCAAAATAAAAAATTTAACGATATACGGCATAACACGTGTATTCAAAATTGTGATTGACGAAAAAATGATCTCGTGTTTTTATTTGTTTGATTCTCTTCTTCTTCCCCTATGAGGGATTGGCGCGAGCACTCTAACGCAAAAAAAAAAAAAAAAGAAAAGAAAAGAAAAGAAAAAAGAAAACCCTTTTTGCCGAATTTTTTTCGAGAATGCGACATCGACAAGCATAATTAAAATTTCTTTCTAAATCATCCATTATTGACGTGTTGTCAACGTCGGTCTGCAATACAAATAAATTTTCAACTGCCATTTCGCGAATTCCCAGATCGTATGAAAAGTTTGCTTTTTTTTTTTCAAATGCTCGATTATTATAATCTACTAAAGAAGGAAAATAACGTGCCGAATGACATTTGACGCCTTTGATGATCTTTCCAACTTCGACCATCCATTTGCTCGTGTGATAACAACTCTTGACTTTTGTGGCAGAGCATGCATGCGAACTTGTTGGCATAACCTGTTATACGACACCTTTATGTGGCAAGTCATTAGCACCATATTGTATAAAGTTTATTTCTGATAGAGTCTAAGATACAGTAAATTCATGATTTTCATGATGACGACGATAAATGCAAATAATCAATGGCAAGATACTTTATCCCCAAACACTAGGCATTCATTCAAAATGATCATTTTTTTTTTTTTCTCTTCTCGGCGAAAACTTTATGCGTCAATAATAATAATATATATACGTATACTGTATATTAAATGAATGAATGAATGAATAAAAAAAAAAAAGAAAAAGAAAAAAGAAAACTCGGAACACTTTGTAATCCATGCAACCACTCACGCGCGCATGACCGTATGCGCGTGTTCCACATCTCCGGCGATCCTATTGTACACAAGAATTCTCTATATACAACACCGTTTCACACCTCCCATATTATATAATATTTTTTCTTTGACGGCAAGGATCCTTTCCTCTTCCAGGCACTATCTGAATATCAGTCATGATTCTCGGTAAACTTTAATCGATTCCTGTGTCAGGACGGATTGCATGTTGTGGAGCTGTTGATAGATCTCGTGGAGATAATGCGTAATGGTTTTCTTTCTTTACGATGAATGCAGGAAAAAAAAAAAAAAAAATACATTTATTCTTAATCCTTGATTCATTCTTCGTAAGATCAGTCCGTTCATCCATTCACCTGACGCATACACACAATGGTTTGCGTGCGGTGTGTTGTGTCCGTTCGTGTTGTTCCCAAGCATGATTTCGTCATTGTAAAATTTCGGTGACGATCTTGCCCAACCGGATATAACAACTTATATTCCCTATCCCCGAAGAAGACGATTTTCAGGATGTATGAGTCGTGTGTATAGTATAACGTGCATAACGGTGAATCGAATATTTGTTCGAGGTCGGTAACTGGTATGTACGTATCATAAAACTCTGCTGATATAATGATGCGCACGCAAGAAGAAAGCGTGCATGATTAGAAATCAGATGCGGTGCAACAATGCAACACACATTCTTGACAAGTCTCTTCCTCTCATTAAACAATCCAAGTTTATTTCTTGTTTATTATTGTTTTTTTTTTCGTTTTGGGGGAAAGCACTATGAACGAGAAGGAAAAAGGAATAGGGGAGTGACAAGCACGGTGATGACGAGGTAACCATGTGATTAAACCGTGCCAAAAATGTGACATTTGTTATTCGCTCATTAAATGAAACTAGTACGAAACTGGCAAAGCGAATAATGTGACGAACAAAAATTAAAGAATTCATGTAACTAAAAAGAAATAATTTCGGAATAAATTATCAAATGATTGGAATGTCGCCACATTTTTTCTTTGGACCAATCCCGAAGATTCACGACTGTCGTCTTTTTGGTTGTGACAGGTAAACAAATGGAAAACACAAACAAAATAGCAATTTATCCTGAATTATTGATACTATGATCTTTTTTGGGTGCAATGTATGTTACCCGAGACACATGATTCATAGAAGTTTGCAACTGAGATTTTTTATGAGCATTCTCTACCGGAAGAAAAAATCTCATGTATTTCACCCGTCAGAAAAAAATTTTTAGGCGAAAATCAACGAAAATAACGATTTACAACTATTTGTTTTGTCAATGCAGATGCATGAATGGTGGGAAAGTAGGGATACTTTGTTGAAAGGAAAAAAAAAAAGAAAAAAGGGAATTAATAATTTCAAATGAAGGAGTGAAACTATAAAACACAATCGTTAACTATAACCCGTTTTATTTTGCCAATTATGTAACACGGAGAGCGCTAGACAATACAAAGGAGAAACCTGCGTCATGACCGTAGTAGCATATACTTGATTATTACAGGTGTCAAAATATTACATCAATTTCGATTGATTTCTTGTTCTTGTGCAATTTCTTTTTTGACAGCTGGTCGTGTTGATTTCAAGATATCAACGTCGTACCAAATGAAATAATATAATGCCTCTTTTTTTAAAAAATAACATTTCATTCTCGGCACCCTTGCCTAATTGTCCTCTCATTTTCAAAATGAATTTGGGCAAGATAAAAGTGTCCGAGCTTTGTTTTTCAACATTCCACACCAAAAACTCCATCAATATAAACACGGAAAAAGCTACAGCGATAAACAGCGATTGTCAACACTCTGGGATGGACGAATTCATTAGAAACAAATGAGAACACCATTTCGGGATTGATAATAAACACCTTCTTTGTCGTTTAATATTTCATCTGCACACAAATATTGGCCTTCATGCGGTTTATTTATTTGCTCTTAGGTTTATCCATCCATTTCACAATTAAATTTCAATAGATCATAGGTCATTATGAAATCATGATTTATCGTGGAATCGATTTTTAAAATCCGATGTTAGATTGTCAAACGAATCGCCCCCAACGAGACTAACCAATTCTCGCTTACTGCCAAGTCAACTCTTTGTGCCTCCCAATTAATTTTATTTGCATTCAAATTGTCGCTAACGAATTTAACGAATTAGAATGACCTGAATTGCAACGTATGGAATTTCCGCGTATTACGCGATATATTATTATTATACACGCACCAACATACCAATATGGTGTATGCAAACGAATACAATAAAATTCTTTATTAACGACACGGGGACCCGGCTTATACGTTATATGAGGTGTGCTAAAAATAGATTCGCCGATACCTTCGTTCTAAAATGATTGTTTTTTTGTTGAAAGGGTAACTTTCGTTGACACAACGTCGAAAAGAATTCTTTGGGTTTAAAAATAAACCTATCGATAGATTCTATTCATCCGGTATTACCATAAACAAATATATACACTGTATATACTGTATATTTACGTTTATTTACATTTTATTTACATTTAAAATTTGTTTACGCACTGACGAATCCAGTATACTAGAATGTCTGATTAGAAAAAAAAATCCATATGCAACTACTAAGTCCATCAGATCTTAATCCATTGGTTAAATTGCCAAGAGCACCATATAAATGAACCTGTAAGTCAGATGCGTGGAAACAACTATGCAACCTATCTTATTGTTATCATCCTTGCTGTTGCTACACATTATTCTTGTTATTCTTGTTACAGTATTAATGAATTGACCTGATCAAAACTGCAAACATAACATGCATCAATAGAATGATCTCTTACAGTATATAGATAGCCCTTGATGGACAGAATTGCAGTATATCAATAGTTCACAACATAACATTCTAATAAATTTCAGTGGAACTTTATTTATTCACTAAGAAAAAAAAGAGAGAGAAAAAGAATGAGAAAAGTAAGTTTTAATAGATTTGATATTTCAAAGTTCAATAGTGTAAAATAATATGAATAAGAAAAATACTTTTAACATTGTTTATTAACTATCCTATTAAATTTGATATATGAAATTATCATAATATCTAAATATTAAAATATATATTGAAACTGATTTTGAGTACTTAATTTCACAAGTAATTGATTTTTAAAAATATAATAAGTTATCTTCTTTTATTCTTATATCAATATTTCATAATATTTTTAAAAAGTCAAAAAAGGATTTATTGATTTTATTTATTTTTTAAAAATAATTATAATTGATATCAATATAACATCATAATTGAAAACCTTTTTTTCATATTCTAAAACAATTTACCTATTTTTCTATAGATTTATAAAATACTATCACTTTCAATTATAATAAGTTCTTTTTTAAATATATAAGATATTTTAATTATTATTTTTTAAGATTTAATAATTATTATAAAAATATTTTCTTGTATCAAATATTTTTAAATTTTATGGATAATATGATTTTGCAAAGAAATTATTGTAATAAAAAATCATGCTTAAGAATAATTTAAATAAATAAATATATATATACAATATTTATATTATTTATAAATTTATGAATTATTAAATAATTGTAAATTAAAATTATTTAAATCTTACTTAATAATAAGATACATATTACAAAAATAAATTAAGAATACTTTTTTATTACTTGAATTGTCAATCTATAATATTTTTTAAATTATATTCTTATTAAAGATTTTTTAATCTACTAATATATTCTTATAATTGGTTTTTATTAAAATATTTTATGCATATTATTAATTTAAGTATACAAGAAGCTTTAAATATATTAGGAGAAAATTTAAAACAAGTAAGCTTATACAATA
>CAJVPT010004108.1:0-14026 GCA_910592055.1 Acaulospora colombiana
ACTAAGCTAGTTCAGACTAAACAAAACTAAGTCTAAACTAGGTACTCTAAGTCAGATTTAGGGGACAATATTTTACTCTTCTAGTAGTTTGGCAATAGTGCCTCTAAGTCAACCAGAGTTATTAGCAATAGTTTGACACTATCTATTATTCTGAAAAATAATGAATTGCTAAAGTTGGCATTGAAAAAAGAGAAGGGGGAATGCAAATCAAAGCCCTTCAAAAGGTTTTTGCTTCATTTCACAGTTTCCTCTCGAAAGAAGTTTGTCTAATTGAAATATTCTCTAAGCTTCATGATGTTTGAGAAACTTAGCCATTTCTGAAAGTAATTTCAAGAAGAATATTTGAGGAATTTATCCTTTTGCGACATATGGATTCACTTATCACTAGTGAAGCCAGTGCCATATTACAGAAGAATTTGCCTGACTAAGATAAAGAAATCTTTTCAAGAACTTTGCTTGACTGGGATAAAAGCTTGAAGATCTCAGCTTTTGTTCAAGAAAGTCTTTTTATCACCTGAGGAACTTAATAAGAGATGGAAGTTGAATATTTTTTTCATATCTATCACTCATCTTTCAGTATTATAATTGTTTTCTGGAGGTTGAACATACATATTTAGAGGGGACACTTTTTCTAGAACTTTCTTTACTACATCATCAATAATGTATTAAGACACGTGAGTATAACCAATAGAAGTTAGTTTACATTCCAAAAACTGATATGTTTTATGTTAGCCAATTACCTTTGGTAAGAATTTGTGTTATCAAAAATTTAGAGTCAAACTGAGATAGGCAAAATTCTTCAGAAAACCATGAAAACAATAGCTCTAAAAGGCCCACAAGTGACTGGAAGGGGAAAAGTAAACCCTTCTATCATTAAAAACCTTTATATACCTCTTGCTTCAAAGATTAAATAGGCCTTCAGGTACTTTACAATCAGTTCTTCTTCCTTTGGAAACTTTCTTGCCATTGGTATCAGAGGTGTTATTTGACTTTTCTTGATCACTAGGAGTCAAGTTTTTGGGTGAAGAGGTTTGTAAACAATAAAAAAAAGGTAGAAGTAACTCTTGAAGTTATACTTCAAGTTGTTTTAAGGAAAGTAATAAGACTTTATTAGTAAGGAAGTATAAAAACTTCTTATAAACATCTTTTTTGTGCATAGTCAAAGGATCAGTGGAAAGAGTTTATTTAATAATTATAGCTACTTATATAGTATAGATAAGTCTACTTCAAAAATTTGTAATTACTTGTTGACAATATGTAATATAGGATTAGTACAGATCTCTCAATTGTAAAAGCCTTGGCAATATGAAATCTATATAGCATATATATTAATAAAAGATATGGCTCAACACAGAAACTATACACCTGGATTATACAATAAGGTTAACCAACCTATACCTAGGCACAAATCCATTCTATAGTATGATCTGGGCTGACAAAATAAGTAACAGATATTAGAAGAAGTATAAATGCATCTGGATAGCAATAGTAAGCAGGATAGTGGATGAAGAACTGTTGTTAAAGAAACTCAAGAAAAAGAATACAAATACTATCACAGTGAGACATTACATTAAGAACACTTTCTCTTCTTATATAAAAACATACCCAGGTTGTGATATTAATATGAGTATTGATGAGAACATCTGTATAATAAATTTTCCAAGTCAAGATATGATTGCAATCCTCAGGAGCAATAAACAGATCATATCAGATATAAGGACATGTAAGGTAACTAAGTTACTTTTGTTTCTAGATAGCATCAAAGCCAGACTCGACTAATGAAAAAAGAATTCCATTCTAAATTAGAAGATATTTATATTTTAAAATATATAAATGGAAATGAACATAACTGATAGATCAAGGACAAGATGAGTTTAGAGAAAGTCAGACACCTGCAAAGAAGTATAGAAGGCTGGCAGAAAGTCAGAATTACAATAGATGTGAATTGTTTAGGAACTTTCACACCATAGCTTTTTATATAATAAACTTCTTACCAGAGTAGGTGATAGAGATAACAGCCTTTAAAATTCTCTGTAAAACAACATCAAATAAGGTAGAGCTGAATGTGGTCATAATAGTACTGGCCTCCCTTCCAATGGGTACTGAGGTATCAATTCATATAGACAGTCATATAATTGCAACAGCCTTAAATGCTATAAAGAATGAAAGCAAGATAGCTTAGCTTATAGAATGTATAAAAGAGTTAGTTCGTACCAAAAACTTTAAGGTCCAAGTCAAAAAGATTAAAAAGAATGAAACACATATCCACACCAAAATTGACTTTGAAGTCAAGAGAACAAGACTCAAATAGTAGGCAACTAGGTTAGAAGTCACTTCTATCAATAAAAAGATGCTATAACTGGTATACAAAGACCAGGTTATCAACTAAAATAGCAGAAAAACAGTGCAAAATTATTTTAGGAATACACAAATTCTGGAATAGTGCAATCTGAAAAGAAACTGAGACTTAGACCAACACTATGATGCAATTGACTGGAAAGCAATAGTTGATTTTCTAAGATTGAGAAAAATTACTGTTGGAGTGATGAGTATTGAAGATCATCAATAAAGAACTTTTAGATTAAAATCCTGAATTCAAAAATTGCTAATCACAATCAAGCTCCAAAAGTGAAGGAGAGATCTTTACAAGTTCAACCAATGCATCAGGTGCAAAACAGAATTGAAAGATCAAATGTATGTATATACATATAGAAAGAACAACTTTGACTTCAATAACTACATAATAGAGGCAATAGTACTTTTTTTTCAAAGTAGAAAAAAACAAAGCAAGTTCTCGGTACAAGAATAGGTCACAAAGATTAGAATGGAAAAAGTCAACCTTTAGATTGGAATGGTAATCAAAAGCTTGATTTATCATGACATAATAAGATTAATTTGTAACTGGGCAAGGATTTTTTAAAAAAAAATTAAACTGACTCTAATAGAATACATTGAAAAAATCCAGAAAACCGTAAGAATGATCTGAAAGCAGAGATGTGAAGCTTTAATTAAGTGGGAAATATCCCAAAAGATATAAAAAACAAACAAGCAAACAAAGGGCAAGTGGAGTCAAAACACATTAAAGTGTTATATCAGAATATGAACAAATATAGTCAACCTGAACTGAAAAAAATAGAAAATCTTCAAATTCCTTCTCAAATCAAAATATAAGGAAAATAATGCCAACTCAGCCTAGGCAAGTTAGTTCTCTGAAAGGGGGGCAACAGGCCACAGAGGTCTTTTGGAAATCCAAACTGGAAGATACCTTTTTCTAAAATTCTTAATATATATACTAGTATAGTTTGTAAAATTTAGTTAACTTTGAAATAAATAATACAATATAATATTCAAGTAAATGTTAATAAAGAGCAACTGGAGACTAAGCCAGCTTAAAAAAAAAAAAGTTAAGAATTTAAAAGATTTATACAAGTCAAAATAATAATTAATAGAAATTATTGAGTAGCTTAATATTGAATCAATAGTAAATAATAAAATTACAATAATATATATTCAGAAACTAAAAAAGATAAAATTGTAAAGACTTTAAAAAAATAATAAAAAGTTATTATATTAATAAATATAGTTTCTATGTTATTAAAAATAAAGGCTTGGATTTATTAACAAATCTCTATTTTATAAAAAGAATAAAAATTTATAGGTTAGATACAATAATAATTAATATTTTATAAGAAATAGAAAATAAAGTCAAGATATATCTATAAATATCTTAAAATTATTATAAAAAGAAGAAAATCTTTTAAAAAAAGAATTATTAACTGAAGTATGTAATTAATCTTTTGAATATATAAGAAAAAGAATGTTTTAAAATATATAGAAAAAATAAATCATTAGTCTATAAAAATAAACAATAAAAAGTATAAAATAAAGAAATAAAAGAAATTCTCAAAAATTTTAAAAAAATTATATAAAAAAAAAGAAATTAAAGAAAAAAGTACTAGACTAATTATAAATTTTGTAAAGAACTAAGATAGCTTAACAAGAAAATCTTTAAACTAATAATTCAGATTTCAAAAACTAGTTAAGATATTCTAAGTTTTCATATTGGTTTTATAAAAAAGGGTTTTTTTTCAAAATAGCAAACTTAAATACTATAGAAAATATATAAAAAAAAACAAAAAACAAAAAAATGAACAATAATGATATAAAAAAAAGTTTGTACTTAAGTTTGAAAATAAATATAAAATACTTAATACAAGAAAATAATTAAATAAAATAAATACAAAATATTTACAAGAAGACAAGACAAAAAGATTTTATATCTTCTAGATTAAAAAACTATATTACTAATGAAAAGAGAGTCATTATTAAAAAAAAAAACTTAAAAGATAAAAGTTACAAGAAAATCTTAACAAAAAAAATAAAATATAAATAAAGTAGTTGGGTTTTAAGTCTTGTTAAAACATTAAAGAATAATTTGTAGTAATAATCTGTAAACAATAAAATTAATAGTTGAAAAAATCGATTTATGGATCAATAGTGTAGTAATTAATACTCTTAGATTAGATTACAAAATACATGTTCAAATTTTTCAGAAGCTAATATAATTCTCTTAATCAAAAATCAAGTAGAATTTAATAAATCATCCATTGGCCTAATTGTATATAATCGATATTTTTGAGTATAGCTGATGTAAATCAAAACAATCAATAATTTTTATTGATTTCTATTGAAAATCAAGATTTCTATAACACAAGATGGTCTATATAAAGATTGTAATTAAGTTATTATCTAAAATTGAGTAGGATCATCCTTAATAGAATTATGTTATCATCTACTAATAACAAGAAAAGTAGATATCTAAACCAGTTGCATGCTATTGAAAAAGAATTGACAGAAGATCTTATTTGATTTCAAAACTACAAACATATGACTATGCCTTGACTCATAAACTTAATAATTGGGAAGTCTTGATAGAAGAAAAAATCTATTAACTACTCTAAAGAATCAAAATTTGGGTCTAGGATAAAAAAAATTTAATGGTTTAATAATCAGACCATTTTTAGTAAAACTGGTTTAGACAAAAAAGACTCTTTTTTATTCACCTGAGGCGCAGCAAACCCAGGTCACAAAATGGAAAAGAGAATACAGCATGGAGAGGACTAGAAGATCACAATACACAAACAACAGGCCAAATTACAATATAAACAAGATATCCAAGAGCAAGGCCATCCCCATCACAAGAAATAAAGAACAAATATCAGAAAAGAAATAAACAATTACAGTCCAAAAAAAAAACATCATTCAAAAACAACAACCTTTCTCCGAAACTATCCCGACTACCATACCAACCCAAACCAACAGCAACAAGATAGCAACAGATGCTAGTGGAAGCATCAACAACAACACTAACTCATGGAGCAAGCAAGTTGAACATGAACAACACCAAGCAATCACAACTCTGGAACACATAACAGGTAATGAAGAAGCATAGCAACAATTTTTGACAAGAGTGGATGACTCCGATATTGACATGGATATTAATAAAAAACCATCAGAAACAGAAGAAGACTGGCAACTAGCTAGCAATAGTAAACAAAGGAATGAAAAGCAATCAATGCAAATATTTGGCTCAAGATCACAACCCAGATCACCCTCAACCCAAGACTCAAATACGGACACGAAATGGTTAAGCTAGGAATTAAAGCATGCCTTATCCCCAGCACAACAACTCACAAAAAGATTTTATATCTCACAAAAGCTCTCAACTCCCTTGAAGGCTTGCTCCTCATTCAAAATGAACATCGCGACAATGAAGACTACATCATCACTATTTTCAGAGATCAACAAGTAGCAGATAATGCAAGCAACTTAATCTTACCAGATACAGATAATCTCAGGTTATCGCACATGAAAAAAACTATTTACAGACTCAATAAGGAATGCAGTATCATCATATGGGACATTCCACTAAGTACAAAGTTCATTGATGTACAACAGACTTTCATCAAATTTGGACAGATCAACAACATCAAAATGATCACAAGACAAATGTGGCAATCAGCAACAATCACCTTCACTAACAAGGAGAACAAGCTCAAAATCCTAGAAAATTGGAGTGTATCAATCAAAGCAAACTCAACAAGGATCTTTGATGCAGAATGGAGCCTTGAACAAATAAAAAACCAGGGAACACACTCACTCAAACTCATGAACCTTCCACCAAACACAAACACATTTGACCTTCGAATGATCTGCAAAGAAACAAAGGCAAAAACCTGCTACATACCATACCTTTTATCATACAAACTTTGCAAATATGCAGTCCTCAGCTTTGAAAACAAAACTGATCTTCAATCAGCACTAGACAGGACATTTACCTTGGATAAAACTCTGCTGAAATGCAAACCAATTAACACCAAACTCTGCACTATCTGTGACAGCCCTTAGCATTTAGTAGTACAGTATGACATCAAAGAGAGAAGAGAAAAATGGGATGACTATAACAGAGAACAGGCCAACAAATTTGGAAGACTATATCAATGCTACAGGCTGGCAAGGTCAACACCCTTTAGAAGGATGGCACAACCATTAACGAAGAAAACAACAAGCTCTTCAGGATTATATGCCTCTGCAGTCAGGAATACAAACTCCTACCATCAGCAATCAAATCACCAACAAGAAGTGACTCATGATATAGCAAACATGTTAGTATCTATCTAGAAAGAACTATGAGAGATAAAAGAGGCAATCCAGAATCTCGATGAGAGAATCGATAACCTGGAATAATACTGCTACGATAATACAGAAGATATGCAAGAAGAGTATACTTAGGAAACAAAACCTGCAGAACAAGCCACACCAAATATAGCAAACATAAATAATATCTATCAACAACAACTACAACTCCACAACTCTATTGACAACATGGATAGAACAATAAATGCCTTGGTATTCACAATCACTAACATAATCTCTGGAAACAGAACTCCTTTCCCAAACTATCAATAAAATCATGGGTAACAGCACAAGCAACATTGAAACAAACTAAACCCTGTTAACCCAACCAGAAATCCTACAGTACGACACTCCTAAACAAAAAGAAAACAATACCATCCCAACAAACGAGACAACACCACACACAGTCACCAATAATTCACTTATCATAAACAACCACCCAGACAATTCCAGATATTCACAAAAAGCAGATAACAATATTAGCACACTATAAGACTCAACAAAGGAACTAGACAACAACTGTCCATATTGGACCATAGCTACACTTAACTGCAGAGGACTCAATTATCAACTTAAGAGAGATACTTAATTCGCAATGTGGCAAATCAACAAGTGGGATATCATCATCTCAACAGAAACAAATAGCATAGATCAAGAAACTACAACATGAAAGACATCTGAATATTCAACTTGGTGGACAGGGGACAGGTCTAACAGGGCAGGAATAGGTATTGCCATCAAGAAACCTCTGTCTGATCATATAGTACACATTCAAAAATACCAGTCACATGCTATTTGTATAGACCTGGTGCTTCCAAACAAAAAATACTATCGAATCATAGGAATTTATCTATCTGCTACATCAGAACAACTCAAGAATGAAATACAAAAACAAGTCATAAAATAAATAAAACAATATAATCAAGATAACTGGCACATTATAGTAGGAGGAGACTTCAATTGCTGTAAATCCTTCAAACTCGATAGAGTAAGTAGTAACAAAAAGATACACAAGGACTACATAAACAAATTCTATCAAAAACTTCAAGAATTAGATTTAGTCAATTCATACAGACACCACAACCCACATAGCAAAGAATATACATGGCATGCTCCCCCTCAACAACACCAAAAAACATCAGTGAGCAGAATTGACATGATCTGGACTAACTCCTGCTTAGCATGATGTACCTTAGAGCCTTCATATTTAACAATATAGATGTCATAACAGACCACAACACCCAGATAACACGAATTGAGAGCTGGCAAATCGAGACCAAGAACAAGCACTGTCGTCAACCAAATTGCAATACAAGATATCTTTGGAAGCAAACTACACAACAACAATGGGAGGCTTTTGGAACTGAAATCAGCACACTATTAACAAGAACCAAAAAGAACGTTGAACACAATCTCCCAGACATAAACAGCCAATGGAACAGCCTCAGACAAGCAATCCTAAGTGCTGCAACAAAACACATCTTCAAATTTTACGAGAAACAAAGAAGAAGACCAAAACCCCTCCCAACCACAAGGCCTATCTTCCTAATGCAACTGAATCAATACTGCAAACAAATCATCGTATACCTCAAATCACCAGAGAAAGTAAACTTGGACAAAATAAGAAAATTACATGTGGCCATATATAAAAAAGTTTCAATGAACTCCTGGTTTAGCAACCTAATAGCAGAGGAAACTATAGACAAAATTGATATGTTCATAAAACTGGAAAAAATGGCCAAGAAACAGGAAATCAAAGAAAAAAATAGGAGTGATATCATTACCACATACAGCAGGAGAAACCAATGGTTTGACACAGATAAGAAAAGAATGATCAGATCAATCCTAGACAACCCTAAAAGAAGCATCATCACAAACAAGCTGATTAAGGAAGTGAATACAGAATTTGTGTTGATTAACGATCCAGAGAAGATAAAAGATCAAGTCAAGGAACACTTTCGAGCCTGAACCCAACACAAATACATCTTTGAACACAAAGACATAATATGGCAACAAGCATATCAACCGATCGATGAGGTCAATCCCCAATGGTAAAAATTGACAACAGCCACTATCACTACTGCTGAAGTCAAGAAAGCTATTACTAACACCAGTAACAAATCAGTCCCCAGACCTTCAAACATACCATACATAGCCTTCAAGCACATCAATACAAAAACAGTAGACTTCATAACTAACATATTTAATCAGATCCTCAAAAAGACTCTTTCTGCTGATCCTCTGATCACACACAAAAAAGATGTTCGCAAGAAGTTTTTATACTTCTATACTAATAAAGTCTTACTATTTTCTTTAAACCAACTTAAAGAGTTTTTTTAGAACTCTTACATCACCCTTTCCCTCTTGTCTACAATCTTCTTTGAACAAACTGAACTCTTATGACTTGAAAAGTTCAACTCCCACCTTTACTACCTATGGCAAGAAAGTTCCTAAAGGGAAAAGGATCAACTGTGAAGTACCTTCCATCTCTTAGTTATGGTGGAGATGACAGAGATTTAAAACCAGACAAAGGACTTAACTTTTTATTTTTTAACTGGTGTTGTGACCTCTCAGAGCTACCTTTTTCTCAGCTTTCTGGGGAATTTTGCCTACCCCAGCTTGACCCTGAAATTTCAGGTAGCACAGATCTCATCAACTCTGATTGGTTGACATGAAACACATTGAACAAGATTAATAAACAAGCTCCTATTGGCCACCTCACATGTCTGAATACATTTCCTCAGCTCCATAAGAACCTGGGATCCATCATAAGTCATTTTGTCTGGCACAGGTGAATATAGGATATGACACTGACATATCATTGGATACAAAAAAGAGTCCATCCGATCATGGTAAAGGTCATAAGATGCTAGATCGCTTCCTTTTAAAGATCAAAACTACCTATTCCTGATTGTATGTCAGGTAGGTTCCGACTTCTACTGCCCAGAAAGTCTAAATCAGAAAAAGCAGGAAACCACTTAGGATACTCAGTGATAAAGCTCATGCACAAAGTAACCCAAGAAGTTTTCGTCCTATCTTCAAAAAATCCTGAACTGGAAGACTGAAAGGTTAATACCACTACACCAATCGAAACTTGAGTTCGAAAATGTCAGCAGTAATGTGCGAGCCGGCCGGAATGTCTGGAAAATCCTTGTTGATCATTAGTACCAATGGCCACCAGCAGGGTATGTCGACCACAAGGCTAGGTACTGTCCTTCATATAAGGAATTAAATCTGAAATAAGAGGCACAGATGGATAAGTATACCTATATTTAGATAGGAATGGGTTTAATTGATGATATACTGAAAGACTGTTAAGTCGATTATGCGGATACCAATATACTACCTGGGTCTTCTTGGTTACTCCCTCCATATAAGCCTTAAAACTGTATAGTCTCCTCTTTGGCCTTCACCTTATTTCTGTAAAAGACTTAGTAAAAGTCTTCCCCTAGATCTTTTTACAAGAGGAATTGAACAAGACAGGCATACATCAAGAAACAAAACTGATACATTTTTTATGACTGTCTATTTTTCTTTTATTTCCTTTATTTTCATTTTTAACATCAGCACGCTCTAGGGATATTGGTTTTTTTTTGGAAAAAGAAAGGGCAATAAGTCTCGAAGTAGCTTTAGAATAACTTTAGCTTATCATTATCATTATCTTTTTCGAATATATATCCATGTATTCGTGCTTTGTGTAATGTAAATTTTGTAATTTGGGATTCAATAAAGTTAGGCATGAGCCTGTTAAAAAAAAAAAAATGTTTAATCAGATCCTCACTAAGGAAAGACTCCCTAAGAAATAGAAAGAAGATATCATATATCCAATATCAAAACCTAAAGAATGGCAACACAACATCAATATAATGCAACTCATTACACTCCTAGAATCAATCAAGAAAATATTCATAAAAATAATTAACAACAGACTAACCACAGTGCTCAGCTTGCATCCTATTCTATCCGAAAACAACTGGGCAGTCCTACCTGGAAACAGCACTCGCGAGCCAATCACAATCATAAATCAAGTTTTAGAGGATGCAAGAAAAAGAAACAAACCATGCCACATACTCTTTCAAGACATAAGCAAGGCCTATGACTCAGTCAACACACATAGGCTAACAGCAGCACTTCGACGAATTAAAATATCTAACAAACTAATTAATATTATTACAGATTGTTTCAATGATAGATCAAATAAAGTTATCATATTTTTTGGACTCACTGATTCATATAGAGTGGAGGAAGGCATCGATCAAGGAGACACAATATCTCCCCTTCTTTGGCACATATACTATGACCCCCTTATCACTACAATAAGTAAAATAAAAGGCTATCAAATGGAATACCAGAAACCAACTCTTTACAATGGCAGCTAGAACAAAATCAACATCTTGATAATAGAATACATGGATGATACCACAATCATCACTCAGAATCGTGAACAACTCGAGAACATCGTAGCCATCTGTTTCTCTTTTTATTATCTCACTGGAATTACAGTCAACCTGTCCAAGTCTAAACTAATGATACTCAATGTACCACAAGAGAACCTAGTTTTCCAAGAACAAATAGTCTTCCCAGTATTCAAAACACAAGCCATCAGAGTTCTTGGAGTCTAGCACAAGCATCAAAAAGGAAAAAAGTATCAAAGAGGACTAATAAAAAAGAAAACATGTATGATAAGTAACATTATAGCCTAAAAAAACATCACAAACAAGATATATACATACATCCTCTTTCCATCTATCAAATATCTGCTAATGGACCTAGTCCTCTCAAAACAGAAAACCAACTGGATAGACAAGAAGATTCGATCCAGCTTCAGAAGAAGAGTTCAACTGGTACTGTCCGCCCCGAAATCAATGATATATAGTAGTACCTCATATAACATTATGGAAACATATACCCATCAAACACCTAAACATTGTAGCAACATACAAGAACTTTATGCCAGCAGCAATATAGCAGGTCAAATAACAAGGCTACGAGCACAACAATTGCAATGGGTAGCATAGAAAAGCCAAGATATTTTCAAACAATGCCCAAAAATCTACACCTTCCAGTCAAACTTTCTATAAGACTTTCTCAGAGAAATTCAAGTACAAAAAATCTCTATATTTCGACACATTAAAAGAAGTGCCCACATGGTAGAACTGACATATATCAACAATATCATAAATACAATAATGTATAACAAAATCAAAAAAGGTCTTAGAATACACAACATAATCTGGGTCGAACAATTACTCTATACCTATTGTACCAAAGCACTCAAATGGCATCAAGTAGGGGCATTACACAACAAAATAAATAAAAGAAAAGAACTACAGTGATTTCAACATCTTAAATCAATGATTCAGCAATATATAGACAAACATGATTCATATAACACCCTCAACCCAGAAGTACAAATCAGATCAATCATGCATTTAATCCCTAAAAACTCAACAAAACCTGAACCATCCTGGTATTGTATCAAAAGGAAGAACAATTCTATTACTCTAGAAAGATGCATCAGCACAAAAGGAAGCATGCTCAAACTTCGCCACTACACTATAAGCAATGAATCCCCAGTAAAAAAATGTGAAGGCTGTGACCTCAACAAAAACATAGACAACAGATCCAGCATGTGTTGCTTCAAGGCACAATGACATACAACAATAGTGGTACCAGTCATATCAACATCGAAATCAACCCAAGGTACTGAATCAAGCCTACGACTAAGAATGCAAATATTACCCAATAGCATTAGCAGATGGATACACAAACCCAACAGCGCACTTGACTCAATACAAATAGATACTCTATAAGAAGACTGACAGAACTCCTGAAACTGACAAACCTGACTAAACAAAGACTCATCAACATATCCAAGAAAATAGAAACAAACAAAAGAATATATATAACAACTGATGAAGCCTTCAATATCAAGAAACCAACATCAATGGGGATTGGCATTGTCATAAAAAATGATACTGGAGATGCTCTGGAAACACTCAGTATGAACTCGACAGACAAGCATCACTTATAGAGCTGAATTACTTGCAGCTATAGTTGCTATAGCATGCTCACCACAGAAAATTACTCTCTAAATGTATATAGACTCTGCCAAACTAATCAAAGAAATTCTCTGTGCAGGAGTTCAGAGAACCAAGGGCATTTCAGAATATAGAATCATCCACAACCTACACTCGATGATCCAAGCTTCACACCAAACAATTCACTGGTACAAGATAGACAAAGACCAAGAAATGAATACAGTCCTCAATACAGCAGATGAAATAGCCAAGACAGCATTGATCAACACAACTGCAGATAGCATTATAAAATTGACTACCCTAAAAAACACAGCAACATCCTTCATATACAATGAAAGGATCGAGATACCCGGCCCAATTCGCAAATCCCT
The DNA here is from genome assembly GCA_910592055.1 of Acaulospora colombiana. Classification (NCBI taxonomy): domain Eukaryota; kingdom Fungi; phylum Glomeromycota; class Glomeromycetes; order Diversisporales; family Acaulosporaceae; genus Acaulospora; species Acaulospora colombiana. The sequence continues at coordinate 13,109 of CAJVPT010004108.1, forward strand.
AAAACAGATACGACAAGCTGAACTCACACATGAATAGAAAAATTATCAAAGAAATAGTGATATTCTTCCACCTTAGCAAAATGCAATAAACTGGAAACTATTCATGGAACTCCTATATCCGTCCAAATTCACTGGAACATACACAAACAGTTTTGATCACATCCAATGAAGATTCACAATCAAACTATGGAATTTTGAACTTTCAACCATGGATAAACTACACAGAAGAAGACCCGAAATATACACTTCAACCCAATGTTTTGCATGCCTCGTGATAGAAGACAATATCCATCCTTTCCGATGTCCATACCATGGAATTGAAATCGAAGAAATAATCATCTCAACAATATATCAGGAAATTACAGTGAGAACAGAAAAAGGAAGCCCACATACTGCAAAGGATGAAATCACTGAACACATCCAAAAGTCCAATCTATGGAACCTTCTAATAAAAGGAGCCATCAGCAAAAAGATGATAAGCATGGTCAGCAAGTTCATAAGTCCAGACAAGGTTACGGAAACCATTCGAAGTTATACAAACAATATTCATTTCATCACATACAATATCTGGCGAGACAGGTGTGAGCACCTTCAAATATGGGAAAAGGCACAAGGTATTACCGATAAAATGAAGAAAACGAAGAAGAAAAAAGCAAAAGAAAAACAATCTCAATCCCACTCCCAAGGGTCAACACAAACACAACCAACAGAGATTGCCATCGACATTCTGGAAAACATCATCCAAGGGTTTTCAAGCATCTTTAATATCCTATCCACACATGCTAATGGAGCCTAGGCACGTTAGTACCTTCTTTGAGAACAACACGTCACAATGGATTTAGTATCAATTGGTTTTATTGTTTCACTAAGCATAGAAAAAGTTTACAAAATTGCTTTGTATACAAGAGTAAATATAAT
>CAJVPT010004109.1:0-14025 GCA_910592055.1 Acaulospora colombiana
AATTTTTGTTGAATAGTTATTGAATTTTTGATGAATTTTTTGTTAAACTTTTAATTAATAAATTTTTGATTGCCGAAATTTTTTGATTGTCAAATTTTTTGATTGTCGAGTTTTTGATTGCCGAATTTTTGATTGTCGAATTTTTGATTGCCACTTTATTGCCGAAATGTAATAGGCTGAGTGGCAGCAATTGAAAAGAATTGAGCAATATTTTTATTATTAAATTTAATCAAATTCAGCAATAATTCAGCTATCAAATGACATAATTTCGACTAGTGAAAATGATATAGAAAATCAAGTTATTTTAGAGAGTACTGACTATAGTGAAGAGTATATTAATATAGAAGCAAGCAAATGACCATGGGTTAAATAAATAAATTTATTTAAATTTAAAAAAGAAAAATTTTAAATTTGAAGTTAAAAATATTTTCAAAAGGAAATATGCTAGTTAAAATTTTTTTTATTAAATAAAGCCAGATTAATTTAAATTAATTAGTTAAATTAAAGCAATTATAATTTTTTTTTTTTTTTTTAGCTGGCGAAGTTATACCATATAGTTTTTATTTAATCATTCATATTCTTTTATATATACAAATTGAATTGTAAGAAAAATACATTTATAATAGGAAAAAAACTAATGGCTTAGTATCTTACAAACCCTGCAACTTGCTTCAGTTCACCATTAGGTGAATGTTAGCATGTCATGACTCCACTAACACTGATATTTGTATAGAAGAGAGAGTTAATATTAAAACTGTTTTGTAATATGTTTCTCATATTGAAATTGTTAGTTCTATGAATAAATATTCCTTATTGTCTATCAATCCTTCGTTCTGGAGTGTTGTCTTGTTTTTTGTTGTGGTGTTGTCCCTGTTTTATTCTCATTTTATTTTCTTAAATATGTCATGTATTTTTTCCCATTCTGATATCAGGTCGCATCTTAGCTTTCAAATGTTTCTTTTTTTCTACCATAGTTGTACCATTGCTTCCTTTACTGCAACCTTGGCTACCATTTCGTTTCCTGTAATTTCCTCTGCTATCTGGATCATCTTGTATATGACTGCTCCTCTGATAATATTTGTCAGTTCTACTGTTTTGTGTTTTTCTTTTCTTTTGGCTGGTTTGAGAAGGTATTCCTATTGACTTTGAATAGATTGCAGTTGTTTGTTTCTATTGGCTCTTACTGCGCACTTTTGTATCAGGAGTTTTATTAGTTTCTCCATTATTCTTGTTTTGTTTGGTCCACATATGAAGGGATGTAGGTCTTTTTCTTCTTGTCTGCCACAGATTAAGTACAATGATAATTTGTAAATCCATGGTTTGCGTCTGTTCATATTTGCCATCGTAGGGTGTTTATTAGACCATGTCTTCTATCTGAAGGTTCTGTTTCTGTGGTCATCTTGACTTGTTTGAAGAGATATAATTTTGGAGGACATCAGGGTCTGCATGATTAGTCACCAGTTTATTTCTTTGGCTTTCTGTCCTGTTAGTCATGTTTGGTTTCATTGTAGTGTTCTCCACTTACTGGCCCATTTGGTCTTTAACAGAGTCTTTCCAATTGTTATAAAGGGTAGGTTCACGAATGACTGGTCCCATCTCAGTGTTGTGTTACAGCTTGTAGACTAGAGTTTTTGTATCTTTATAATGTCCTTGAAGTTGTTTGCAAGTGTAGTAGCTGCTAATTTATCTGCTTGTTTGTTTTCTTTGTCTCCTGAGTAACCTTTTATCTTTGTCCATTAAACTTTGATTTGTTGTGCTGTGATAATTTCTTGAATTGTGTTAGTTAACAGCCCATTCGGACTTCCTAATTTTTTCCCCTTGGTCTGGTTCTTGTATGAACTTTTCTTTATTACGTTAATTGTGCATTGACTGTCTGTGAGAATGTTTATTCTTTTGTTGGGGCTGACTGTGCTGATTGCTGTGAGTATTGCTATCAATTCTGTCCTGGTAGGAGATGTCATGTTCTGTGTTGCTACCTGGAAGGTTGTTATTTCTTGTCCTGATTGTGTTTTAGCTACTCATCCGATTCCCATCCTGCTTTTAGTTGGCTGTCTTGTGAAGGAGCCATCTATATAAAACTGTATATTATCCTTTGTTGCTAGTGTTCTTGTGATGTGTTGCAACTTTTGGATGGTTCTGATTGGCACTTTTAACTTCCTTTCTATTAGGGTTTCAGTAATTGATAAGGGGTCCAGATAAATTTTGGGTGTGTGTGTGTGGAGCTTTCTATTGATTTTCCTTATAACGTGTTCTATCTCTTGTAGAAATGATTATAATCTGTTGAATGGGATTTGCCTGGCATCTGTGGACTGTTGTCCTGAAAAAATTCTGGTTGTGCTCTTTTTGACCTTGATGTTTACCGAATGTACTAGGAGTTGCTCCATAATGCATTGTTGTTGGTCCTTATAGTTTTTCCTTAGTTCTTGATTGTTGAAGGGATATCCTTTGCTTTTGAACATCTGTAAAGTTTCTTCATTTCTGATTATGTAATTCACAATGACCCTTTGGTTGTTTAGTTGTTTCTTTTTCTTTGTTATTATAGTTTCTCCTTTCTTTTTTGTTGCCAACCATTTAATTGTTGACTAATGTTAAGCAGGAAGAACAGGGGTGATTGTACGGAAACTGTTGGTGGAAGAGTTGTTGTCTCTTTGTTTGGATAGTTTTTTCCTGTTTTCTTTTAACTCTGGTTTCGTTTGTGTGATTAGTTCTTTCAAGTCTTTGTATCATTCAGGTATTCTGCCTTGTCTCCCCAGTTTCATTCTTATTTGTTGCCATAATAGGATTCTGGTTCTGCTATCATTCAAAAGTTGGTCTTTAAACATTATTCTCCTCCTTTTAAGTGAGGTTCTATGTTTGTTATACCATTCCTCTGTAACTAGTTCTTTAATTGCCTCACCCTTGTTTCTAATAGATTTTCCATATCAAGTGTGTTCTGTCAACGCTATCATAATTTCTTGTACTTTGAGCATGTTCAGAATGTCATTTGTAAGGTTGTTTCTTTTTTTTGTCCAGAATGGGAGTTTGTTTGTCAGGACTGAAGTGTTTAACCAATAGTTGTTCTGGAGTTGTTGGAGTCTAATCTGCGTAGTGATGCCTACCAAGTTATAACTGTTTAATCTGTTTGTTAGGTTCTTCCCATGCATGAGAATTTGTCTATCCCATAGATTGAAAACTTTGTAGCCAAAGTCAGTGTGGAGAATGCAGTTCAGTGTTGTTGAAGATAAGCTGGCCTTGTACTTGAAGGTTTTGTTTATTTTACTACTTATTTTGTCATACTTTTTTTCAGAAAGGACTAGGTTATTGAGAAGATATTCTATTGCAGGGAAGAGAACCTGATTAATAATATACTGTATCTGCTTGTCTGTGATTTTCTTCCAAATCTGTGTTCTGATTGTGGTATCTATCTTTTCTTTGATCATATTTTTCTGTTGAGTCTTCTTTTCATCTTCTGTTATCCATACACCCAAAATTCTTGTTGCTTCATCTTTCCTGAGTGGTCAGATTCGTGTTTCATTGAGTTGTATGCTTTCTTCTCTTTGTTCTTGAGTTACATTTAGACAAATCAGGGATTATTTCTCCCTGTTCACCTGAATTTCATTTATCTTTAGGAATTCTGAGGCTTTATCTATAATTGATTGCATGTTTGATCTACTATTTGCAAACCATTTGGTGTCATCCATATATACTGTCATTATTATTTTTATTTGTTTTATTCTTTTATTGGCTATCTCGTTTTGACTGAATGATGTCAGGTCTAAGAAAACTTCTGTTTTCATTATGTATCCAGTGTGTTTGTCTTGAATTTCTTGTAAAAAAGGATCATAATATACTCTCCAGAGGAAGGGAGAGATGGTGTCTCCTTGTTTTATTCCATCGTGGACCTGATATTCTTCAGTGAGACCATGTGCTGTAATTATTTGGTTATTTCTGCTTTCCAATGTGTTGTTGAATATCTCGATTATCTTGTCTGGTATTCAGATTCTTTTGAGGACCTGGACTAGCATTTCCTTGTTTATTGAATCATATGCTTTGCTGATGTCTTGGCTGAAGATCCAGGCCTCTTTCTTGTGTTTTTTAGCTTCCTTCATGATGTTGTTGAGGATATGGATTGGTTTCTGAGTGCTTTCACCTAATAAACCTGCCCAATTATTGATGCACAAGATCTCATGTTTAGTGCAAATGGTTGTAAGTCTTGTATTCAGGACACTTATAAAAACTTTCCTTGTTGTTCAAGTAGTGTGATAGGTTGGGTGATGTTGATGTCCCCTATCCAGTCCTTGGGCTTTGGTATTGGGTACACATTTTTTTTTTTTCCAGTCTTCCGGAACTTTACCTGTTTCTAAGATTTCATTGAAAAGACTCTCTAAGAGTTTTAGCCCCTTTTTTTCCAGATTTTTCAGAAGTATATATGAAATTTCCGAAGGACCTGGAGCACTGTACTTCTTTTTTCCTTTGATTGCATCCCTTATTTCTAATGTGTCTATTGGAAGCAATGTGTTACTAAACTAGCTTACCTGGACTATCTCCTTGTGTTTGTACTACTTTGTCCAATATGGAAAATCTTTTATATTTAGGATCCGTCTAGGTCTCATCCATTCCAGGTAGTGTTCCCGTATTTTGTTTTTGATCGTTATTGGATTTATGATTATTCAATTTCATCCACCACTTTCCATTCTATAAGTCTCTATGTATTAATTACTCTAGGGTGTCATTCCAAAATACTGTTGATAATTTTCTTTGGGTGTTCCTCTAGATCTTTGTATATCTGCTCAATACATCTTTGTATTCTCTTCTTCTTTTCTTTTTCGATCATGACTTTTGCTATCTTGGTTTTATTTCTCAGATCTCTTTTGTCTCGGATAACTATTTTTGTAACTCTCCTTTTCTACCTACTGTAGTTTTCTAAAATAGTAGAAGTTCCGTTAACAGTGTGTTTGGTGTATTAATTTCCTTTACTAGTTCTGAGATCTGTATCTCAAAAATATATGAATGTGAGTCTGAATTTATTAGCTATGTAGTGCACTTCCTTTAGAGATTGTCTATCTTGAATGATCTTTGCATGATTTTCTTGTACCTGAACTTGTGTATTGTTCCAGTGTTCCTCTTTCTATGCTTCTTTTTTAAGGAGACCTTTGCTGCTGACTTTATTGATTCTTTGAAATGTTTTTATGTTTTCTCTACTGTCTTATTGTTGTCTTTGATAAAGGCCTCCAACTTTTCTTCTATTGTCTTTGTGAATTTTGCCTATTGTTTGGAACTTGAGTTGGTATAGTCAATTTTGTTTTGCTTGTTATTTTTCCTATTTGCTAATTTGTTTTATGTGGTATATGACATACTGAGATAAGTGATGACTATTTTGTGATCGCTCTTGATCACTGTGTTTACCTCTAGGTGTTCAACATTAATGATGCTTGGCTGTAGTGGGTCAGATACCTATACAGTATGTAGTTGAGTCTGCTACTGTAGTTTGATTTGAGTCTATTGTATGTGTAGCTTGTTTCCCTGGGGTGGACTTGTTAATATGTGTCCACCATATTATATGCCTCCAATGTGTCAATTAGATGTCGAGGCTTGTTTCCTTTGATTTTTCCTGATATATAATCTATTTGGTGGTCTACTATTTCATTGAAATCTCTCATTACTATGATGTACATATTGTTGCTTTTGGCTTTGCTAATTTGTGATTTACACCACTATAGGAGTTTGTTTTTGTCTTGTTTGTTCGATGTGTTCAATGTGTTGTAAAGAGTAATAATTCTATACTGTATTTGTTCTTTAAAGGCCAGGTCTATTGAAAGACCTCAGTTGATGCATTCCTTAAATCTGAAGACATGTGTGGTTCATTCCTTCTTGATCAGCATGCTTACCCCTGTTCTGTATAATTGGTGTGTTAGTGTTGTTAACCAGATTTGATACTTTTCTTCTTCATCGCACCATTTTTGATTTCCTGGAAGTCAAGTCTTTGTGATTCCCAATATGTCCGTTTGTTGTTTTTGACTGTATTCTAAGATTGCTAACTTATCTGCTTCAGTATTGATTTCTCTTACATTTAAAGTTCCTATTTTCCAAAACTTGTGTGATTCATTGGTTTTATTTATTCCTTCATGTTGCTTATTGTAGGCTCTGTTTTCTGGAGGTTTTCTAATCATAATGATTGAGAAGGAAGGAGGGGGTCAGTTCAGTATAGTTTACTCTAATGATGGGTGTATCCAGGTAGTCCATCATTTCTTTTATGGTAGATGCCATTGTGGATTCCATCTGATTGATTCTTTCATTTATCATTTCCTGTAACTGTCTAATGTCCATCCTTTTGAGTGATAGGGTTCTGAAGTTTGAGCTTCCTGGAAATGGCTCATTTCATATGGGGAAGTCCATAATTGTTGGTTCTTTGGCTTTAATATGAGAACCTTCTTCAATTTCTAAGACTCTTCTATCCAACATGTGTACTTAATGCTTGATGGCTTGCATATTCATTTGTAATTGTTTGAGAATTTTGAAAATTTTGCCTATGTCTGTTGGTAAATGGGTGCCCCTAATGATACTAGCATATGTGTGTCCTATAGTGGAAATCTTAGCTATAAATCTTCTCTCTTGTTGTATAAAGGGAAGATCTTTTCTATTGGTTCCTAGTCTTGGTTGTTTGAACCTGTTAGTTCTGTCTTTTTGCATTGTACTTTCTCTTACTGTCACATATTGAGTATGTTCGTGATCGTGGGCTCCACAGCCAAAGCATAGCTTGGTTGTTTTTGTTACCCAGGTTAGTTTTGTGTCTTAGAGTTGAAGGTCTGTTCCTTTTGCCCTGATCAAATTCTGTTCATTCTTGTAATATAAGATAGTAAACTTTTTGTTTTGATTTTTGTTGTTTAAAGGAATATAGACTGCTTTGACTTCTGTTTGTTCAATTATTTTTCTAAGTTCTTTTGCGGAGGTTCCCCTTAATAGGTTTGCCAGTGTGGTACTGTATTGGTTCCTTTTTTCTCTTGTGATATGGGTTCTGACCAGTGGGAAGGTCCTTATACAAATAGTATCTTTATAGATAGCACATTTTTGAACTTGTTTCTTATATGCGGTTATTGTTTTAAACTGAACTATATCAGATTTAACTTGTCCTGCTGTTTGTAAGATAATGTACTCAATCTGTGTCTTGTCCTAGAAAAGATTAGCGATGTCCTTTTTTTGGAAGTGGTTGGGGATGTCCCAAACTCTAATAGAATAGGATTTGCTTTCGGTAGTACCGATTTCTGGTGCAAGCCTGAGATAGGCAATTTCATTGTCAATGATCTGAATCTCACATGCAGCAATCACCTCGTGGTAGTTGTCAAAGATGGCTGTGATTGTTGAAACTCCAATAGGTTTTTCTAAGCAGATGTGTTTAAAGGTTGTTAGGTGCCCCAGTTTGTTACGAATATGGTTGAATTTTTCCTTTGAAGAGGTTCCCGATACTGCTTCTGACTCGATGAAAACTTTCCTGGACGAAGTGTATTTCTGTTCTCTTAAATTCCTGCTTGTTTTGTTCCTCTTACTGTTTTCTTGAGCGTATTGTCGTAACTGAAATTGTTCAGGATAATGTCATTGTTATTAGTTAGATTCTCTTTTTCCTCTCTTGTCGTTGATGTTGCTAAGGTTACTATCAATAGAAACTGTGATCTTTTCTTGGTTTCTCTTTCCTCTATTGGTGATGGGAGGATTGAGATATTTATCTCTTGGTCCAGGTCTTTATCTTCTTCTGTCATTTTGGGCTCTGAGATGTTTGTAATTTGTGTATTGACCAAGGAAATCTCTGGTGTTTTCTTCGCTTTCTCTTTTTCAGTCACTGTATAGTTTTCTTGGTGCCAGTTAGAGGACTAAACTTACTTGCGAGTTTGGTTTTTAGGAGCAGTTTGGAGATTTTACCACTGCCTGTGATAATTCTTTCTCTTGTATAGCTAACTGTTGGGTCTCTTTCCCTGGTCGACTTCCATGACATATTGGTAGTGGTGTTCATTGCGAATGTTTTGTTTTTTCTTCTATATTTTGGGTTGTTACCATAAAAAAAATTTTTTAGAAATTTTGATGCGAATGGGAAAGAGTTTTTTTTTTTTTTTTGAATTAAAGCAATTATAGTTAAACATGCTTTGAAACAGATTCAAAATATATCAAATTGTTTTTGCATCAAATCTGAATCAGATCCAGATTCTGATCAGATCAAATCAAACTGTTATGGTTTTGAATTGGATTGAATCAGTTTAAAATGAATCAGATCTATATCTAATTCATATTTATAAAAACTGGATCAAATCGAATCTAATTAAAATTCAATTTGCTTCAATCCATTGTGATTACTACTCTCAGCTATAGTGAAAATAACAGAGATTATATTTCAGTCAAAGAACTCATTTTTCTACCCTTTGATTGGTATTGTAATCTCTTAGAGCTATCTTGTTCATGGCTTTTTGAAGAATTTTGTCTACCCCAGCTTGATTTGAAATTTTAGGTAGCATGAATCTCACTGATTCTGATTGGATGACACAAAACACGTTGAACAAGATTGATAAACAAGTTCCTATTGACTACCTCATATGTCTGAATACATTTTTTCAGCTCCATAAGAATCTGGGATCACCATAAGTCATATGTGTTGATGTGGATAGATACAATATAAGATATGCTACTGATACATCATTGAATACAAGAAAAAGTTTGTCTAATTATGATAAAGATCACAAGATGTTCAATTGATCTTTTTTCAAGTCAGAATCATTTACAATACTAATTACATATCAGATAGTTTCAATCTCTACTGTCTAGAAAAGTCTAAACTAGAGAAGGCATGGAGTTATCAGGAATATTCAATGGTAAAGCTCATGCACAAAGCAACTCAGAAAGTTTTCATTCTATTTTCAAAAAATCACAAGCTTAAAGACTAGAAAGTTAATACCACTACACCAACTGAAACTTGAATCCAAAAATATCTGCAGTAATGTACAAGTCAGTCAAAATGTCTGAAAGATCCTTGTTGATCATTAGTATCAATAGCTACCAGCAGGGTATGTTAATCACAAGGCTAGGTGCTATCCCTTATAAAGGGATTAAATCCGAAATAAGATGTATATATGTGTAAGTATATCCATATTTAGATAGAAATAGGTTTAATTGAATATATATTGAATGACTTTCAAGTCAATCATGTGAACACCAATATATAACCTGAGCCTTCCTAATTACTCTCTCCCCACAAACCTTAAAACTGTATTTTGGCCTTTACCTTATCTCTATAAAGACTTGGTAGAAGTTTTCCCTCCAGATCTCCTTATAGAAGGAACCAAAACAAGACAGACATATATCAAGAAACAGAACTGATACATTGCACATAACTGTTCAAATTTTATTTTTATTTTATTTTTTATTTTTATTTATAACACCAGCATGCTCTAGAGATGCTGGTTTTTCTTTAATAAAAGAAAGAGCAATAAGCCTTAAAGTAACTTTAAAAATAATTTTAGCTTATTATTATCTTTATCAATCCTAAATATATACCTATATATTCATGCTTTATACAATATACACTTGTAATTTGAAAATCAATAAAGTTAGGCATGAGCTCATCAAAAAAAAAAATTGTACATTATACAAAGCACGAATACATAGGTATATATTTGGGATCAATAAAGATAATAATAAGCTAAAGTTATTTCTAAAGTTACTTCAAGACTTATTGCCCTTTCTTTTACTAAAGAAAAATCAATATCCTTAGAGCATATTGATATTATAAATGAAAATAAAAGAAAAATAAAAATGAAATTTGAACAGTTATGTGCAATGTATCAGTCCTGTTTCTTGATATATTTTTTTTTATTTTGGTTTCCCCTATAGGAAGGTCTGGGGAGAAAACTTCTACTGAATCTTTACAGAGATAAGGTGAAGACCAAAAAGAAAACTATATAGTTTTAAGGCTTGTGAAGAGAAAGTAATCAGAAAGGTTCAGATAGTATATTGGTGTCTTCATAATCAACTTGAAAGTCTCCCAATACAGTATATTGTCAATTAAACCCATTCCTATTTAAATATGAAAATACTTACTTATCTATGCATTTTATTATTTTTTTTTTAAAAACCCTCTGTCAGGCTAGGTACATATGCTTTATTAAACATGTGTATACTTTACATTGGAGAATGTATCGCTAAAGCTAAGACTCTACCTAACTCACTTATCTCTGTTTTAAAGAATTATTAAAACTCTAAGTGCAACTTCAGGAGTGATTTATCGCTTTATTAACAGTTCAGGTAAAGACCCTTCCAACTGTTAACTTTATTGCCTGCAGGTTACTACTGCAGATCACTTTGCAATGTTCTGACAAAGCTTAAAACCCCAACCATTTCATTCCATACTTCACTCTTCTTGTTAAAATTTCCCGGAGGTCTTCATCTTCGAAGTTTTTTTCTTCAGGTAGTAGCTCTTTTTTCTTAATGTGTACAGTTTTTAGGCTTAAAAGATGTGGAGGTCTTCTTGTTTTGTTTTCTCTATCAATTCCTTGTGTTTTTTCTCACTCAATTACCTTTTCATATCTATTGTTCCAGATTTCTTTTTGGACTTGATTGCAGACTCTTCTTTGCATTTTTATTATCTATTTTTTTGCTATTCTTCTTATATGTTTACCTTGATATTTTAGATTTACCATTTCTAAAATAATATCTGTTCTTATAAGTCCAGTACAGAAGTTTAACATGTCCTAACTAGTTTTAGAAACCTGTTCTACTACTTTAGAGATCCATTTGTCAAATTCTCCTATCTCTTCTCGGTCATTAATAATTAATCTGGGATTTTTCTCCTCAGTCTCTCTTTTTCTTTCCTCTAGTAGCTCTTTAAAGTTTCTGATGATACTATCTACTCCTTTATTCCATACTTCTTTTAGTTGATTCTTATAGGCTGAACATTCTAGCAAGTGTTTTATGGTTGCATTTTGTTGGTTACATGTGATACATTTCACTTGCTTATATAGGTCTGATCTTCTTATAGCCAACTTACTTAGTGTAGGTAGCTCGTCATTGGTCAGTTTGATTAGAAAGCTTTTTTGTCAGAATTGTTTAAATGATGTATCCTACGTGTGTCCATCTTTAACCCTTTCCTATACTAGGTTCCATATATGAGTCTAGTGTTCTGAAATCTGTTGACTCCATTTTTTCTCAGTTCTATTTTGTTGTGTTTACTGATAGGCTGTTATCTTATTATTAATGTTTTTAATAAACTGCCTGATTGGATTATCTAGAGTCATCCCTTGCTACTTGATTTCAGTAATAATTTTGCATGAGGTGAGATCTTTCTATTCAATCAGTGGAAATTTTAGAGCTTCTTTAGCTAAGGTATCTGCTTCTTCATTATAAGGATCATTTGAATGTACTTTGACTTTTGTGAGCTTTAGATCTATATTTTTCTTCTTTATTAGCTCTACCATGCATGCCCAGAGAGACCAATTTTTTTCTTTGAGCCATCTCTTGTATGTCCTTCTTGGGTCTTCTTTTTCTAAAGATTTTCACTTAGAGATACATTCCTGACTGTCTGTAAAGATTTCTACTGTGCTTTCTATTGGAACTATTAGAAGAATTGTTATAATTGCTATCAATTCTGCTCGTGTAGATGAGAGCCACTTGTCTACTCCTGTTTGGGACTTGCTTTCCATTCTATATTTGCCAATCTGAATCCAAGTTGGATCCATCTTCATTTCTTCTTTACCATAATTAATAAGTGATCTATCAGAATAAAAGATTGGCTTTTCTTTAAATTCGAGATTATGTTGAAGTATAGCTATCAGATGATTTTGATATGCACCTTCTTTAATATTTTCTCTAATAATAGATTCTTCCCAGGTTTCAATATTCATGTAATTTATTCTATCATTTTGAATCTTGAATGGGTTTTGGTCTCTGTAAATAACTTCTTTAATCCTTTTTTTAAGTGTGACCTAGGATTGGAGATTTTTAAATCACGTGTTCTTCTAGTGGACTTTCTTGTGTTGAGGTATAGTACTGTATATATCTCTCCTATTCCTCTTTCTATGATGCAGTCACTATTCAGTATTATACTTTCTGAACATCCTAGGCATTTTTTTATATTAGTTTCCTAATTATTGTTGATACTGCAACTGACAAAGTACTCTACTATCATAATGTTTCTCTCTTTTTCTTGTTTTAATTTTCCCCATATTACTAGATTTTTTTTTTTACTTCTCATCATTATCTACAATTTTTTTCACTTGTCTTAATTGACTTCTATTTTGAAGTATTCTGATTCTCATTTCATAAAATTTTCTCTCTCGGATCTTGTGAGTTGCTTTAGTTATTCTCTTGAGAGGTTTTTGGTTATAATTTGGAACCATTCTAGTATAGGTCCTTTGCTTGTATCTTGCAGGAGCTAAAACATTCATCAGTCTCTTATATTTTTGGTTTCCTGATCGATCAGCTGGTTCAGGTACATCAGTTAATTGTTTTTTAGTGATGATATGGCTTTTTTATATTCTTCTGGTATATGATATTCTCCGATCCAGATACTTTCCTTTTTCCATTCAAAGATATCTTGCCATTTCCAACTATAAAATGTTATTCTTATATCTTTAGCAATTCTGGTTACTTGAAGTGTAAAGTTGCCTTTGTTTGTTAAGTGACTTAAGGATTCACAGGTTAATAAATTGAGTGGTTCCCAATTTTTAATCTGTACTTGTTTGAGTCTGATAATTGATATGATTCCTGCTGATCTAGGATAATTTAGTCTATTGCAAAGTCCTGTCACTTGACTTTCTCTTTGTAGTATCCAGATACCTTTCAAATTGTAAATCTTTGAATGGTAAATTATGCTGTTGGGCATGGATCTGCACAGACCACTCTTATTCTTAAAAAGTTTTCTGTATACTGTTGTCAGGATGTTGCATATTTTCCAGGACAATATATTATGTTGCATCTTAAATTCTATTCTAGGTATTAATACTCTATTTATAAAATAGAGAGCTTGTTTGTCTGTCCCTTTTTTGTATTTAAGGGCTCTTGTGACTATATTGACTTCTTTAAGCACTCATTCTTTAAGCTCTATTGCTGTTTTTTTATTACCCATACAGATCCCTAAGAATCTAGCTTGTTCTGTTCTATTGAGCTCTTTGACTACTTCTTTTTCAGTACCTGCTTTTACTTCTTCTGGATAGCAATTAAAATTGTTTATGGTAATCAGAACTGATTTGTTGTTATTTATTTGAGAATTATTGGCTTTGTAGAAGATTCTTGCTATTTTTAGGATCATTTCCATATCTTTCTTAGATCTTACTATCCACGTTGTATCATTCATAAAGGCTATAGCAGCATATCTTGATTCTAGCCTTCTTGTAGTCTGTTTTTTAAGATCAGGGTTCCATGTAACTGATATTTTGTACCCTCTTTGTGTATTATTCTGGATTTTGCAAAGAAGAGGATAATAAAAAATTCTTCAAAGTAGAGGTGAGATAGTTTTCCCTTGGTCGATTCTGTCTCTAGCTACTATTAATTCCGTGAAATCATTTTCAAATATAATATGAAATTCTTTATTTTTAAAAAGACTTATTATAATCTTTATAAAACCTTTTGGAGCTTTGATTCTTTCCATTGCTTTTACTAGCATGTCTAGACTAATTGTATCATATACTTTTTCAGTATCTTGAAAAAGTATCCACAATTCCTTTTTGTTTTTTCTGGCATCTTCACAAATATTGTTGAGAATTTGAATTGGTTCTGCTGTACTTTCTCCTGATAGTTCTGCATAGTTTGATCCTTTGAGAATATTATTAGTTTTACAAATATTTCATATTTTATTGATAAGGATTTTAGTGAAACACTTTCTTGTGACCTCTAGTAAGATGATGAGTCTGGTATTTGAGAGTTCACAATCCCAAGGTTTAGGTTTAGCTATAGGATATATATGATTTTATTTCAATTGTTTTGGAGTGACTTTCCATTTTAAGAAATTGTTTAACATTCTTCTCAAGAAGTTCTTTCCCTCTTGGCTTAACCTTTTCAGCATTTCATAAC
>CAJVPT010004110.1:0-14024 GCA_910592055.1 Acaulospora colombiana
TTAGCGTCACATGTATAATGTACAGCTTACAATTGTTTAATAAAGCACACATAACTAGCCTGACAGAGGGTTATAATAAATAAAAAAAAAAAATACTTCAGATAATAAATAAAAGAGAAGAAGATATTATTAATATATTAGTTTAATATAATAAAATGGATCAGCTATGAACTACATAATAAATTACTCAACAAAAAGATATAACCATTTACAATAATATAATGGCAATCACTTTAAAAACATATATAATATTGGATAACATTATCACTAAAATCCTAAAAATAAATAAAACAATATTTTATAAAGAGCAAATCCTTATACAATATATCATCTATCTTTGATATAATAAAAAGGGAAAAGAAAAGGATCCACTTCAATTCTATATAAAAAATAGATATATGAATATAATTAAGGAAAAGCTATCAAGAATACAATCTACTCCAATGGAGATCACTACTGAGTTAGAAAATAAATTAACATTGAACAATGAAATAATAATAATAAATAGACAAAAACAGGAGGAGATAAAAGTGAAAACACTTAAAGGCAAAATTCAAGGCCATAATATAAGTGAGTGCAGCTTCTATATAACAAAAAACAGACAAGCAACCTTATTACTAAACCCTTACTTTATAAATAAAAAAGGTAAATACAAAGTAGAAACAATGACAACCAATATTCTAGGAGACAATAAAAAAGAAACCAAAGTATACTTGGATAGTATATTGAAATTGTCATGAAACAAATGCAACTTTTTTCAAAAAAAATTTATTAATAAAAATAAATAGTTAAGTTTTTACCTGAAAAAAGAAAATCTTCTCAAATATCTAAAAGAAATAAATAGAAAAGAAGAGACTTTTTGTTTACAATAGTTCAAAAACAAAATTAACAATCAAATACAAAATATGAAGGTATTATATAAGAAAGTCTTTTGATTAATAAAAGAAAGGAAAGAAAAAAAAATATGATATGTTAGTCTAATAATGTAAAACACAAAACTTCCTATCACCTTATAAAAGAATATTTAAAAAGATATGGAAAGCTTTGAACTATATACTGTATATTTATAAAGTTAAACAAAAACAAGGATCAAAATTTATATCAAGTAGTATAGTCACTGAAAAATAAATCCAGAAATCTTATGAATAAGCCTTTTAGAAATAGAAACTACTAAGGCTATCTTCTTCAAGGAAGAACTAACAGACAGAAAAATTAATATTATCCTAATAGAATAAAACCAAACTCTATAAAATCACTAAATACTAATAAGATTTATTTATGTTTGATAACCAGGACATTTAATAGTACAGAAACAAAAGTGTATTATATCCCAAGAAGTTCCTTTATATTGAAAAAATAAAACTTTACAGTCATATACTTTACAACAAAAGAAGCTCTTAACAATGCCTATAATAATACATCATCTTATATAAACTACATTCATTATGAAATGTAAAGAATACATTAGCAAAAAGTGAAAAGATCTCTAATACAGAAAAAAAAGGAGCCAAATTATAAAATAGAAAAGTTTAAATAGACAATAAGGTATCTATAGACTCATTATTTGACAATAAATTGATAAGTTCTTTCTCCTTATCTGATAAGATTTATCTGTCAGCAAGAAAGTTACTTTCAAGAGATTCATCTTAAAGAAGTTAAAGAAGATCTTACAGAAGTTAAACAGGAAGTTTAAAGCAAAGAAACAATAAAAGATACAAGAATTCAATCACAGGAAGCAATAAAAAAACCATTGATAACCTAAGGTACAACTAGTATAGCATTCTTAATAAAAATAAGTCAAATACAAAAATAGAAAATGAGAAAGATCCATTATATCATATCTTAGTCAACTTTGAAAAACTAAGTGACAGAATAGCCAGACTAAAAATAGACAACCACCAATAGACAAACAAGATATGATAGAAGAGAGACAAATCACTCCTAAAAAGGTATACCCGTTGTCCAAAATAATAAAAAAGAAAATAAGTCCAATTTATTCTCAGTAGAAATCTCAAAAAAAGGCAAATACCAATAAAAAAAGAAGCATAACAATATACAATTAGATAATTTAAATCTAGAAGTATTTTTATAAAATGAAAAAACTGACTTTCTGAACAAAAAAAAAAATAGGTAAAAGTAAACAAAATAATAATAGAGAAGAAAAAATAATTTGAAAAAAAGAGTAATAAGAATAAACACACATAAAATTAGAGATATCATTGATAAAGTTAACCAATACAGTCTTATAGAAAAGATGAGTGAACAAAGTATAGGCATAGTTGGATTGTGTAAGACCAAGTTAATATATAGTAATATAAAATGGTCCTTTGATTATCAAAAAGAGTATAAACACTTTCACAGCATTAATAAAGATATTCCATATAGTATAGAAGTGGATTTACTAATAAGAAAAGATCTCGAAAAACAAGTGATATTGATAAATGAAGCAGATAGCTATATAATCATCATAAATCTGTTAACAAGATTTGTATTATATAGGTTTACATCCCATAAAATAGATATAAATACAAAAAAGTGTAAAATAATTTAATAAGTTTTATTAGAAAAAACATGAACATGGTTTTTGTATAATCATAATAGGTGACTTCAATGCAATATACAACTTATCTAAGGATAAAATATTCTTCTCTAGAACATGTTTCCAGACTTTTTGATGTCCAAAAATCCCTCTATTCAACTTTCTCAGTAAATGGGACTTTCTAGATATACAAATAATATGAAAAGGAAAAAACAAAATCCTCACAAGACAAGATGTCACAAGTAGTAGTAGAATAGATTTTATCTGGATATCACAAAGCTTGATTAAATATATGATTCTACAAATCAACAATTAAGATATGAAAGAAACTACCAGAAGTGGTCACACTATGCTATTGATAACATTATAAGATAATAATCTATTTACAAAAAACAAGACCATTAGGTATTGTATATAATAAAAACACAAAAAATTGATCTAAAAAAAATATTTCCTAAACAATGGCAATTCTTTCAAAAAAGTCTGAAGCATAAGTTCAAAACCTTATTGAAG
Source organism: Acaulospora colombiana (assembly GCA_910592055.1). NCBI lineage: Eukaryota > Fungi > Glomeromycota > Glomeromycetes > Diversisporales > Acaulosporaceae > Acaulospora > Acaulospora colombiana. Next base: position 3,053 of record CAJVPT010004110.1, read on the forward strand.
CCAATATTTAATAAGAAACCTGATAAAAATGAAAGAGAACTGCAAATTATTAATAAAATCTAGAAAGCCTTCAAAGATCTAATTTGTAGTGCAGCCTTTAACAAATTAGCAATCAAAAAACAGGTCTCAAATAAGGAGAGATAATACAAATATAGTTTAGAATTTATACAGTATAGAAAAGCTCTCTAATTAAAAATAGTTTTTAAAAAAGCAGAGACATTAAAAGAAATAGCAAAAGTACAGAAACTCAGTGTAACTATTAAGAAACATAATATCATCCATAATTCATATCACCAAATAGAAAACTATTGCATTCAATTTAGTATTTTTAATATTCTCTGAATATCCTTAAAAAAGGTATTAAAGATATGATAAAGGGGCTCAAATTTATATATCAAAACTTATAAGTCAAAAAAATAAGAGAAAAGATCAAATAAGTATTAGAACAAAAATGTAATAATCTTAAATACAATAAAAAAAATTAGTAAACTTGTTAACAAACAAAGAAAAATGCAAAATAATACTTAATCAGGTTAAGATCAAACAAAATAGTATGAAATGCATCACAATAAACAAAAAAGAGATCACAAAGAAAAAAGATGGGATTATTAAGAGGTCTTCAAAAAGTGAAATATCAACTTTACTAATCTTACTAAAGAGTAAAAAAGAGAATATGCTCCAAACAGTATATCTAAGATATACTGTATGATACAATACTCTTCTAGTGATAATTATATATAAGGAATTGAAAGAAATACTTCATGCATCTCCAAATAACAAAGCTCTAAGAAAATCTCAAATTAGCTATAAAATACTGAAAAAGTTAGGACAAGAAAAAAAAGAATACCTATAAAAAATACTAAATATCTTCTTAAGATGAGAAGTTATATCTATATATTAAAAAAAAAGCTATATATATTCAATAGTTAAATCAAAACCATAAAGATATAAATTGACAAACACAAGACTAATTGTATTATTGAAAGTTATCAGAAAGTGCTTTATAAAAATCCTAATCATCAGAATGGAAAATATTTACAAGACTAATAATATTCTCAGAGGTTCAATTATATAGAATTATCAAGAGAAAGTATAATAGAACCTATTTAAATTCTCAATAATATTTGTGAAGATGCAAGAGAAAACAAAAAAAAGTTGTAAATATTTTTTCAAGATATAGTCAAGGTATATAACACTATCAATTTGAAAATACTAACAAAAGCAATAGAAAAAATAAAAGTATACAAAGAATTTATCAAGATCATGAGAAGCCTGTTCTAAAATAAAGAGTTTAAAATAATATTTGAAGATAATCTTATAGAACTGATAAGGGTAGAAAATGAAATTGATCAAGGAGAAACTATCTTATCATTGATGTAAAGAATCTTTTATAACTCCTTGCTATGTAAAATTCAAGAAAATGAAGATCTTGAATACAAAATAGTAGTCTTATGGAATCCTTAACTAAATAGTGACACCATTAAAAGAACAGAATCAAAACATGTAACTATAGCCTTTATGAATAATACCACTTGAATAGCAAGGTCCTATAAAGATATGAAAAAGATTCTGGAGATAGCAAGGATCTTTTACAAAGCAAATAACTTTCAGATTAATAATAGTAAATTAGTACTAGTAATTATCAATAATTCTAATTACTATCTAAAAGAAGTTTATACTGGAATAAATAAAGAAGTAGCCAAAGAACTAAATAGGAAAGAGCAAGCAAGATTTCTAGGAATTTGGATAGACAATTAGAAAACTACAATAGAACTTAAAGAAAGAGTATTAAAAGAAATCAATATTATTATCAGAGCTCTTAAAAATAAGATGATAAATAAACAAGTCCTTTATATATTAAATAGAGTATTGATCCCAAGAATAGAATTCAGAATATAGCATAATATATTGTTCTAAAAAATATTGTTGTGAGTTACATGAGTGACATGATTTATGCGTAATGGTCTAAAATCCAAAAATTTAAAAGTCTGACATAAAAGATTGAATGTCACAAGGTAAAAAACTATAAATTAAGGCTTGGATACAAATAAGGAAACTATGTATGTCTAATAAAATATAGAAAGTTTAGCAAAGTTTAGTGTTAGCATAGCCAATTAAAGTAAATAGTCCATTGTTAGTTGAAAAAGTATAAATAGTTTATCAATATATACCAAGAAGATAATATTGAATGTGTTAGAAAATAGCTCTTATTGTGTATAGAGATAAGAGTTGATGATATACAAAAGAAATAGAATACAAATAAAGAGATACTTACCCTCAGCCAAGTCAATCACCATACTTCTGCCTTTTCTATTTATGAGTCATCTGGATTACACAAGATGCTACAGATTAGCAACAGACTTGTTGAATTAGTCTATAATAATATATAATAACTTAATAGTAGTTAAGAATCACAATGGATTGAATTAGATTAGTTTTTATTTGATTTGATCTGTATTGAATTGATTTATTTTTATTTGATCTGTATCCATTTAATTAATCTGATATTTTTTTTAATTATGTTTTTTTTTTTTTTTATTATTTTTTCCTACCTAATATTTACTTGCCATCATTAGGTTTTATTTATAAATATTTAGTTAATAGTTTACATTTTTAATATTTATAATTTATTGTCATTCATGATTATTTTTTTCTAAATTAAAATATACACCTATATAATTTAAATTTTCTGCAATATTGCTACTGCCTTGGTTTTTTTTTATCAATTCTTTTAATACTAATAAAATAGAAGGATTTTGTTGCAATTACTCTTGCTGATACTTCATATGCTTTTCTTTTTTTGTTCCTTCTTTCCATTTTTTAATTGCTGTTACTGTTTTTTTTGCCAGGTTTTGTGATAAATCATTAGTTATACCTTCCTTTGCCAAAACAGTTGTGCCGTGTAACTCATGATCTGATTAACAAAAAAGTATGTTGCCTTGTATAAAAATTTAAATAAAAACTTAGTATTTTATATTTCAAACTTTTTTATTATTTTTATAAATGTCATCTTTACTTTTATTCTCTATTTAGCCATATAAAAGTTGCCTCTATCAAAATCCCCTTCTTAGCAAGTAAATTCCCAATCACTTTCAAAGTGATTCCTCTCAGGTAGCTAGTTGCAATTGCATGGTTCAGTAAATTTGTATTAGTATAAGCAAATTTATTGTATCTCCAAAATGCATATGCTTTATAAAAACCCAAGAGATATTTAAGTTTGATTTCTTTTTTGTTATAAAAAACTGAAATACTTTTTTTGACTGCTTCATATTTGTTTCATCTAATCTTGGAAGTTCATGCTTGACAATTTTTTGTTATATACTCAAAGTCACATTGGTGTGAAAAATATCCATTGCATAGTTAAATAGAAAGCTGTTCATCATAACAACTTTTTCTTCATGCAGATATTACTGACTTGTTTTTTATAACTTTTTCAGTATATTGAAAACATGTGTAAAAATTCCACATTTCTTTATTAACAGATATCTAAAACTTGTTGTCAGTACTGCTTAAGTATAAAATTAAACATATATGAATTTTATATACCTAGTAGCTATTAATGCTCCTTGATTAAGTTTCAATATACTACTGGATTGGGCAACCCTTCTTTGTAATTAGAACATTTTCAGCACTATATCTTGTATGATATTTAAAACTTCAGGTCCAATTTGATTATGATATACAACAAGTACTACCTTGCCTAAATCTTTATCACAAATTATAATTTTCTTATTTTTTTTATTACATTTGATAGGCAAGAAGCAACATCGATAGTTTATATATGTAAAGATAGTAGATTTACTTTTTCATATACCCACTTTCCTTTGATTTTTTTTTCATTATATCTAGGCAGGAATCCAAGAAATATTGTTTTTATGTTATGGATATTGGCAAAGTGTTTTTGTATTATCAGGTTCTATCTTATCTGAAATATAAAGATGTTAATTGGATTTTTTATTATTAAAACTATTTGAACTTATAAAATTTTTATATATTTTTATTTTATTTTTTTTCAATTTATGGATGTCAACTTTCAAGGCAGCTGCAGTTTCTATATCATCAGCATGGCAAAATCTCAGAAACCTCACAAATTCTCTCTACCAATTTTCATATTTTTTTATTAGCATTAATAAAATATATATAGCAAGTACATATACTTTGATATATTTATATTTAAAAAAAAATCAATATTAAAATCAGATACAGCCAGGTAAACACTTGTTAATTTAATGGAAGAATATTGCAGGTAGGCAATATACTCTTCAAGGTTATCATTTTTCAATGACACAAGGAAATACAGGACAGCAATATAAATTTTTAAAAAATAGGTATTAGCTATATACAGTATATACATATACAACTTGCCAGTGCAACAGGGAATCGATAGCCTAGCTGCAAGTTAAATTGTCAACAATCCAACTTGCAATTATACAAATGCCTGCTTAAATGTTTTTGAGAGCCTTGCTTTAGTCCAGGGTTTTTTACTGGAGATAGTAGCAGCAATGTAATAGATTTAAGCTTGTCTAGCATTTTATCAACAAAATTTAATATACAGTATTAGTCCAGGGTTTTCCACTAAATGTAATATCAAACTTTATCAACAGCAGCTAGTTGCACTTTTACGAAGGCCAGCCTACAAGTATTAGTTCAGGGTTTCCTACTGGAAACAACTTTATAGATTTGTCAAATAAAAGATTCTTTGATTTTTGTTCTTTCCCTTCAATCAATTTACTTATCATTAGCTTTAACCTATTTCTGTTTCTTTGAGACATGCATTATATTACCTATACCAGTGTTTTGAAATAAATATAAGGTGTAACAGCAACAAAATATTGAATACCTTGTACTCACTTGACTGTAAATATAGTGGAAATAGTGAATTGATGTAAAGATTTGATTGCTACTATAATTAAGTTATTAGATTATTTAGTCGATAAAAGATATCAGTTAAAGTAGTTGAAAAAAGTGCCAGTTTATTTAGTCATAAAAGAAAGAACTAAGTATACAATTGTATCAAAAGCAAAGACAATTAATGTAACAGTAGTAAAAATATTAACAAGTGATAAAAATATACCTTCGTTTGTAGCTATATGGTAACAGGCAGTTATATATATTTAAATAAAATTGATCATTTGATCAATATATAAAGAGGTGTATATATTTTTTTGAAAACTAGCAAGAAACAGAAAAAAATACTTGCAAGTAAAAAAAAAAATCCTAAGCAAGATATCTGGCAGTAGGAATGATAAAGTGATAAAAGTAAAAGGAAGCAAAATAAATAATTGACAAAAAAATCGAAAAAGTTTTTTTTATTTATTGTTCAATCATGTTTCTTTACCATAGATTACTCTTACATCAATTGATTTTTAACAATTACTATCTACTCAAACAGTTATAGCAACTTGCATAAATTGGTCTATATCAATATTATATTAGATACTATAATAGCATTATTATATAAGTACTGTAACATACAAGTTGCTTGCTTCATTAAAATTTTTTTTTTACTTTAGAAAAAGTTTAAATAATAAATATCATTCTGACAATACATTAAACAATACAATAAAAAAAATAAAATTTAAAATGAATCACCAGCATTTCTTGCCAAAGACTCTTTTCACCATGACCTTAAGCACATGTATTCTCTAACTGTTTTTTCTAATAGCTGATTTCTTTTATTGATTATTAAATTTTTGCTCACTGAAAAGACTTGTTCCGATAGAATACTCATTGCAGATGCTGCCAAATAATCACATGCCATGAGTACCAAACATGAAAATTATGCTATACATTTTTTACCATTCTAATATATTGATTTAATTACTCATATTTGGAAGAGAAAATACAGCTGCAATTTATCTGATTTTTCTATATGACGTTACTTAAACAATTTCAAACTAACTGTCCCTTGAATACCTTTGCCATTATCTGATGCAATATTTTCTATATTATACTTCTTGTATTTTTGAAAAGTTTCTAAAAAACTTTAAAATTGCAACATACTTAATATTTATTTTATTGTATTTAATAAAATATAAAAATATATCTACCCTTTCCTTAATTTACTAACTATTTCTTTCCACTTATTCATTTCATAATATTCTATTTTAAACCTCAGATCTAAAATAACTGTCAACAAGCTTGCTTTATTAATCTTGTTATAGTACTCTTTAAATTTTTCTAAACAAGCAGCAGCTAGGGATCGCAATGGATCGGATCGAATCAGATTTTAAGTTAATCTGATCAGAATCTGATCAGATCAGTTTTTATTTGATCCGATCCACATCTGAATGGATTTATTTTTATATGATCTGTATCCATTAAGTTAAGCCAATATTTTTTTAATCATGTTTTTTTTTTTTTTTAATTTGTTTTTCCATACTTAATGTTTACTTGCCATCTTTAAGTTTTATATATAAATATTTAGCTAATAATTTACATTTTTAAAATTTAAAATTTATTGCCATTCATAATCATTTTCTTCTAAATTAAAATATACACCTGTATAAATTAAATTTTCTGCAATACTGCTATTGTCTTGATTTTTTTTTATCGATTCTTCTAGTGCTAGCAAAGTAGGGGGATCTTGTTGCAATTGCTCTTGCTGATACTTCATATGTTTTTCTTTTTCAGTACCTTCTTTCCATTTTTTAATTGCTGTTACTGTTTTTTTTGTCAGTTTTTGTGATAAACCACTAGTTACATCTTCCTTCGGCAAAACAGTTATGCAATGTAGCTCTTTTTCTGGCCAGCAAAAAAGTGTGTTGCCTTGTATAAAAATTTAAATAAAAACTTAGTATTTTACATTCCAAACTTTTTTATCGTTTTTATAAAAATACCTATTATCTCTACTTTTATTCTCCATTTAGCAATGTAGAAGTTGCCTCCATTGAAATCCCCTTTTAACAAGTAAATTCTGGATCACTTTCAAAACAAATTCCTCTCAGGCAGCTGGCTGCAATTGCATGGTCCAGGAAATTTGTATCAGCATGGGCAAATTTACTGTACCTCCAGGATGCATATGCTTCACAGAGACCCAAGGGATGATTAAGTTTGATTTTCTTATTGTTATAAAAAACTGAGATATCTTTTTTGACTGCTCCATACTTGTTTCTATCTAATCTTGTAAGCCCATGCTTGGCAATTTTTTGCTGTATACTTGAAGTTATATTGGCAGGAAAAATATCCATTGCATAGTTAAATAGGATACTGTTCATCATGACAACTTTTTCTTTGTGCAAGTACTGCTGGCTTGTTCCTCACAACTCTTTTGGTATATTGAAAACATGTGTAAAAATTTCACATTCCCTTGTCAACAGGTATCTAAAGCTTGTTGTCAGTATTGCTCAAGTATGAAATTAAACATATATAAAATTTATATATCCAGCAGCTGCCAATGCTCCTTGGTTAAGTTTCGATATACCATCGGATCGGGCAACCCTTTTTCATAGTTGAAACATTTCCAGCACTGTATCTTGCATGATATTTAAAACCTCAGGTCCAATCCAATTACAATATACAGCAAGTATCACCTTGCCTAAATCTTTGTCACGAATTATAATTTCCTTATTTTTTTTTATTACATTCGACAGGCAGGAGGCAGCATCGATGGCTTGTACATGTGAAGGCAGTGGATTTACTTTTTCGTACACTCACTTTTCTTCGATTTTTTTTTCATTATATCCAGGCAAGGGCTCGATAAATATCATTTTTACATTGTGGGCATTAGCAAAGTGTTTTTGTGTCATCAGATTCTACCTGACCTGAAATATAAAGGTATTAACTTTGGTTTTTATTTTTAAAACTTTTTGAATTTACAAAATTTTTATGTGTTTTTATTTTATTTTTTTTCATTTTGTCGATGTCTGCTTTCAAAGCAGCTGCAGTTTCTACATCATTGGCATGGCAAAATCTCAGGAACCTCAATTCTCTTCACCAATTTTCCTAATTTTTTATTAGCATCAATAAAATATATATAGCAAGTACATATACTTCACTATATTTACATTTGAAAAAGAATCGATATTAGGATCAGACACAACCAGTCGAACACTTGTTAATTTAGTGGAAGGACTTTGCAAGCAGGCAACATACTCTTCAGGGTTATTGTTTTTCAATGATACAAGAAAATGCAGGGCAACAGTATAGATTTCTATATATATTTAAAAAACAGGTATTAGCTATATACAGTATATACATATACAACTTGTCAGTGCAACAGGAAATAAAAAACCTAGCTGTAAGTCAAATTGTCAACAATCCAACTTGCAGCCCACAAATACCTGCTTAAATGTTTGAGAGCCTTGTTTTAGTCTAGGGTTTCCCACTAAAGGCAGCAGCAGCAATGTAACAGATTTAAGCTTGTCCAGCATTTTATCGACAAAATTTAATATATTAGTCCAGGGTTTCCCACTGGAGGCAATATCAAACTTTATTGATAGCAACTAGTTGCACTTTTATAAAGGCCAGCCTACAAGTATTAATCCAGGGTTTCCCACTGGAGACAACTCATAAACTTGTTAGGTAAAAGGCTCTTAGGTTTTTGTTTCCCCTCTTCGATCGTTTTACTTACTATTAGCTTTGATCTGTTTTTGTTTCTTTGAGACATGCATTATATTACCTATACCAATGTTTTAGAAATAAATATAAAAGCTTCAGCAGCAACAAAATACCAGTTCCTTGTACTTACTTGGCTGTAAACATGGTGGGAACAGGAAATCGATATAAAGATATGATCAATAGTTGAGATGCCAGGTTATTTAGTTAATAAAAGATGTCAATTAAAGTAGTCGGCAAAGGTACCAGTTTATTTAGTCAGTAAAGAAAGAACCAGATATACAGTTGCAGTAAAGCAAAAGTAGTTAATGTAACAGCTGTAAAAATATTAACAAGCGATAAAAATATACCTTCGATTGTAATTGAGTAGTGGCAGGCAGCTGTATATATTTAAATAAAATTGATCATTTAGTCAATATATAAAGAGGTGTATACATCCTTTCAAGAACTAGCAAGAATAGAAAAAAACATTTGCAAGTAAAAAAAAATTTCTAGGCAAGATACCTGGCAGCAGGAATAGTAAAGCGATAAAAGTAAAAGAAGCAAAATAAAAAAACAACAAAAAAATCAAAAAAAGTTTTTTTTTTTATTTATTGTCCAATTGCATTTTTCTATTGTAGATCACTCTTATATCGATCAATTTTTAACAATTGCTATCTACTCAAACAATTACAACAACTTGCATCAATTGGCCTACACCAGTATTATAATGGATACTGTAGCAGTATTGTTATATAAATTCTGCAATCTACAGGCTGCTTGTTCATTAAAATTTTTTTTTTATCTTAGAAAAAGCCTAAACAATAAAGATAGCTCTGACAATACATTAAACAATACAACAAAAAAAATAAAATTTAAAATAAACCACTAGCATTTCTTGTCAAAGGCTTTTTCCACCATAACCTCAAGCATATGCATGCCCTGACTATTTTGCCTAATAGCCGATTTCTTTTGTCGGTTATTAAATTTTTACTTGCCGAAAAGACTTGTTCCGATGGAACACTCATTGCAGGTGCTGCCAAATAATCACATGCCATAAGTACAAAATATGGAAATTGATGTTCATACATTTTTTACCACTCTAATATATCGGTTTCATCACCTACATTTGGAAGAGAAAAATACAGCTGTAATTCATCTGGTTTTTCTACATGATGCCATTTAAACAGCTTTGAACTAACTGTCCCTTGAATATCTTTGCCACTGCCTGATGTAGTATTTTCTATACCATGCTTCTTGTATTTTTGAAAAGCTTCTAAAAAACTTTAAAATTGCAACATATTTAAATTTATTTTTATCATATTTAATAAAATATAAATATATATTTACCTTTCTTTAATTTCATTGACCATTTCTTTTCACTTATTTATTTTATAATATTTTATTTTAAATCTCAGATCTAAAATAACTACCAGCAAGCTGGCTTTATTAGTCTTGTTATAATACTTTTTAAATTTTTCTAAACAAGCAGCAGCTGCTTCTTTTATTGTTTTATCAGCTTTTTTTTTTACTACACATATCTTCTAAATGATCAATTAATGTATTATACCCAGGGATGATCAAGGAAAGTATTGGATAGCTTGAAGTTGAAATTATTTCTGTTGTTTTTTTAAACTGCTCAAGCAATTCTACAACCTGCCCAAATATATTCCAATTATCGTTGGTAAATATTGTTTTAATTCTTGGCTTGATATCATAATATACTCGATTGCCTATATATAAATTTTTAAAAATTAAAATTAAAATAAATATCAATAAAAACAAATTAAATTTACTGCTTTTAGTTGTATAGTATGAGTCACCATTTCATATGTTGAATTCTAGCGTATTTCTACATTCAAAATTAGTTTCAAAGCTTCCATTCCTAGGGACTTGCAAGTTACATTTAATTTTTCACATCGCTAAGGTGATGATCATATTTTTACAATAAGCCTACACAACTATATATACATAAGTTAGCTACAGATATAAAAATAAAATAACCTATCTATAAAAAATTTACTTTCTGCAATTTATTTGAAAGTATATTCAAGGTTTTTTGTATCCTGATATTAATGCAGTGTGCAAAATATCAAAAATGGTTCTCTTCTGCATCGAAAGAAATTGCTTGCAAATTTCTCCATTCTTTCAGTGATTTAATAAATGACAAGTTATTTGATGCATTGTTGGTCTTTATTTCCATTATCTTTAAATATATATATATATATATACTGTATATATATATTATAACATATAACTGCAATATATTAATGTAAAATAAATTTACCTTTTTTTGTATTATGTATTTTTTTAAGCATGATACAAAACTTTTATTGATATTTTTACCTATATGTATGCCACAGATTTGTATAAAATCTAATGTTATATTATGCATTTTCCAATCACTGCTGATAAAATGTGCAGTTATCACTAGAAA
>CAJVPT010004111.1:0-14024 GCA_910592055.1 Acaulospora colombiana
ATAGGTAGTAGTCTAGATCTTCAGCAAGTAAAACCTTATACTTTTGATGCTGCCAAATAAAATTCTCACCATTACTACCTCTTTTCCATTCATACAGCTTTGTAAAGTAGCTAGTGATTATGGAAAGGTATGCCTAGAATTTTGCAGATGTAGCCTCCCTTGCCACAGGTGCACCTTTCAATTGTAAGAAGTCTTGTTTTGATCTTTTTCATATATTAAGCCCACTATCTTGACCAGAGAAAAGTCTTGATATACCATAGGATTAATGATATGGTTCGGTGAGGAAAAGGAGTGAGAAGTCTAAGAAGAAAACTTTGGAAAAGAAAAAAGCTATCCATCAGCAGGAAGGGTATAAAATAAAGGGGTAAGAGTAAATGAGGAAAGAACGAACAGGCAGGGGAGATTTAAGGAGTTGGGAAAAAAATAAGAAAGCTAAAAGTATTCTTGTCTATGACAACTCAGGCATATACAAAGCCTTGCTCCAGGAGTGTCCCACCCCCGAAGGACAGTTCCCTTTGTCTCAGATGTTTGCCATGTGCAGAGTTCAGGTCCGCTCGCACTTCTCTAGACATAATACTTCTATAGATCAACAAGTCAGGTAACAGAGCCTCATATGGTGTCAACACAACTCAGACTTTGTCTGCTGCATAGTTGGTAGTTTTGTATAGAATAAAAAAAGGGGAAGGGAAAAAAGAAAACTTCCTAAAAAGAAAATTTTCATGAAATAGGGGGAGTGGAAAAGAGTTTTTAGATTTAGTTTATTATTAAATAATTGTAAAACAGTATTATATATAATAAAAGTTATAAGATTTTTTTGTTATAAAAATATAAGTTAAAAGGTAAAGAAACTTTATATAAATTTTATAAAAAAAAGTAAAGAAGATATTAAAAACATTTTTTTATTTATTTAAAAAATTAGTTATTGATTAATATCTTAAAATTTTTTTTTTTAAATGCTAGCTCATCCTTGTGTCAAGGTAAATGAGATTTATTTTAGTAAGCAAAAAATCTAGGGACAATCAGGATGAATAACTACCCATACTGTTTAAGGATTTACAGATTAATAAATAATACAAAGAGCTACCTATTTACATCTCACCCAACTAGGATAAGATAGTTACATAACCATCTAGTGTAAATATCTACTTATAGAAACAAATTATGAAAAAACAGGAAGTATTAAAGTCATACTATGTTAATTTTCTATTCTACACCTTGATACTCTCTAGAGCATGACTATTGGCTGGCCCACCAAGTGACCTATTGCTATTTCAAAAAGAGGAGGCTAATATATTCAGGATTTATCTGGGATACTCAATACTGCCGATGTTAAGGACTACCCATATGAAGCCTTAATTTCACTAGCGCTTTATCAAAAATTTTAAAAAGAAAAAAGGATTGTGTTCAAGTCAAGTCTTGTCTGGAGGGACATAATATTATTTAGCTAGTCATTACAAGTGGTTCCAATAAGTAGATGAAAATATCAAAATCCTCCAAAAAGATACTAGCCTTGAGTGTGATAGTGATGTTCACTGAAAAAGAAATGAGGAAGTCGGATTGTTATCTGTCCAAGGTAGCTTAATCCAGCTTTGTTTTTTACGTATAACCAATGACGTCATGGTTTTTATGTCTTGTATTTATCTATGTGACTGGCATGCAACTTATGGTGGACCCTAGGTTCTTATAGATACTGAGGAAATGCATTCAGATACGTGAGGTAGCCAATAGGAGCTTGTTTATATTCTTTTTACAGACGTGTTTTCTACTGGTCAATCACTGCATAAGAAACTTTGTACTACTTAAAATTCAGAATCTAACTGAGATGGGTAAAATTCTTCAGAAAAACTATAAAAAAGCACTCTTGGAATCAAAGCATAATAAGAGAGTAAGTGGTTGTCTTTAAGATAACTCTCCCATCATTTGAAAAGCTCTGTACTGTCTCTCTAATAGATAAGTGAATGGTTGCACTACAGTTCTTCTTCCTTTCAGAACTTTCTTGCCATTGGTAGGAAAGATGTTTCATGGCTTTGGTCACTAAAAGTTATGTTTTTGTTTGAAAAAAATTGTTTACAAGAGGGAAAAGAGGTAAATATGACTCCTGAAGTTGTTACTTCAGGTTGGTTTAAGGAAAGTGGTAAGGCATTATTAGTCAAGAAGTAGAAAAACTTCTTGTGAATATCTTTTTTGAATGTGGTTAGAGGATTAGTGGAAAGAGTTATCAGAAAATGGTTAATATCTTAATTAAAATGATTATTAATTGATTAATATCTTAATTAAAATAATTATTAATTAATTAATATTTTGATCAAAATAATTGTTAAGTGATTATTATTTTGATTAAAGTAATTATTAATTGATTAATTAAATAATTAAGATTAATAATTAAGAATTAATAATCAATGATTAATAATTAAAAAATTAATAATTATAAATATATAATTAATATTTAATATTCAATATACTAAATATTTAAAAAAATATTTAAAAAGAGATATAAAAAGAATATCAAAATTATATATTTTAAAAAAAATTGTCAAAAATTTTTAATTAAGATTTTTAATACTTTCAAAAAATAATTATCTATATTTTTAAAATGATATAATTTTTTTTTTTTTTTTTTAACTATAACTGGTATTAAATGCAAGCCTTTTATTAAAAATTATCTTAAACTTGGACCTAGATCCTTTGGCATAATACCAATCATCTCATACAAGTTATATATTTTTATATACTGTATATATAGATTAATAATAACCTATCATGGCTTGTCCTAGTTAAACCTACACATCCTTCGAAAATAAGGTAGACTCAACTAGGGACCAGTGGTTGATAACAATCATAAATGGTATTGTTGGTATAGTTAATACATCTGTTTATAATAGAACTCTTATATATTTATACTAACTTATACACTAGATTGAATCTATAAGGGTTATTTAACCACTTAGATACCCTGATACTTTTTACTTGAACCTCAGAAGGAATTTCTTTCTTCTTTGTTATTATCTGTGACATTATAGACAAATCCTATTTGATAAGTCCTTCATTTAAGCAAGCATCAGATTGAGATATTTCAAGTTAGAATGGTTAGATCCTGAAGTCAACCGATATAGTTTTGATTAGAGATTATCAGACAATTACCACAGTCCTAAAAGTGGAGTCCTGGAATTTCTTTTTCTATTCAGTTCAAGGGGGATTTGTAGATGTAAATCATGTAATTAGATCAGAAGCCTTTCTTCATGCAATCCTTGTGATAGATCTATTTTAACCTGATGATCAATAGGGAGGCCAGAAGTCCCATTCTTGTGCAACTTGATTATTTTTTCTCACTTTAATTCTTAGGTAATATTGAACATTGAACCTTGTAATTATAACCTGAAAGTACTACTACTGTGCTATAGATCCACAGGTCTAAAATGATATAATTCTTAAAATAATAATATATAATAATATGTTAATTATCTTTTCTTTTTTTTTTAATATTGATTTGATTGAGTTTACTAGTAAGGTTTTACTATACAATAGTCGAAATTATGTTATTTACCGTTGAATTATTACTAAATTTGATTAAATTTAATAATAAAAATATCATTAAATTCTTTTCTATTATTATTACTTGGCATATTACTATTTTGGCAATAAAGTGATAATTAAAAATTTGAAAATTAAAATTTGACAATCAAAAATTTGACAATAAAAAAATTTGGTAATCAAAAATTCATTAATTAAAAGTTTGACAATAAACTATCAAAAAATTTATTAATAATTTGTCAAATAATTTATTAACTATTTGACAAAAATTCATTAAAAGTTTATCATAAAATTATTAACAATTCAATAAAATTTGATATTAAATTATCAATAATTGATCAAAAATTTATTAGTAGTTTATTAATAATTCAATAACTATTTATTAAAACTATTTATTAAAAATTTGTCAACTATTCTTAAAGATTTGACAACTATTTATCAAAACTATTCATTAAAAGTTTATTAAGTATTTATTAAAAATTTGAAACTATTTATCTATTATTTAACAAAAATTTCTAAAATTTACAAAAAAAATCATTCATATTTATAATTTGATATTATTTATATAATAATATATAATTAATTAAATTATAATAATATAAATTATATATTATGTATTATATTATAGTTTGTATTATTTATAATTTATAAATATAACTTTAATTTAATAAAATTCATATTAAGTTTATTAATTTTTTTATTTTATTGTTAATAAATTTTTACTAAATAGTTAATAAACTTTTAATAAATAGTTTTAATAAATAGTTATCAAATTATTAATAAACTATTAACAAATTTTTAATAAATTATTAATAAATTAATATTAAATTTTATTGAATTGTTAATAAATAATTTTGTAATGAACTTTTAATAAATTTTTGCTAAATATTTAATAAATTATTTGATAAATTGATAATGGATTTTTTAACAAGTTGTTAGTATACTAATTTTTATAATATTTATAATCAAATTATATAATTATTGATTTATTTATATTATTTTTTGCTGTATTATTTATTTTTTGTCAAATATTATATAGGTAGCAATATATCGAATAATTTTTTTAACTAGTAATATAGATATATTTGATTAAAAAATAAAACAATGACTAGCTATTAAACTAATAATAGGTTGAAAAACCACTTCATAATTAAACTATCTTCAAATAGAGATCCAATGAGAGAATTATTAGTATAATAAAAATTTTAATAAGGATTGATATATTTAATTCTATATTTGTCACAGATTATATAGTTTGTTTTGGATATTGTATACAATACCCTTCTATTTTATTTACTCTATTTAAAAAATAAAAACAAAACTATATAAATTTAAACAGAAAAAAAATTTTATATTAGAAAAAAGATATTGAAGGGAAGAAGAAAAATAGGTTAATTATGAACAACTTGAATATATACTACTACTATCATTTTGATATTATGGGTTAATTACTTTTCAAGAATTTCATCTGTTCAGGATACAGTATCTATTCCTTTACTACTTTCAATATCTTTATATTATAATTATCTACCTTCAATATACACAAAACCCTTTTTATTGATCTTTTGATCATATACAAAAAAGATGTTTGCAAGAAGTTTTCATACTTCTAAGCTAATAAAATTTTACTACTTTCCTTAAACCAACTTAAAGAAGCTTCAAGTATCATTAACTACTCCCTCTCCTCTTGTTTACTATTCTCTTCAAACAAAAACTTAATCTTTAGTAACTATAAAGATCAAGAAACACCTTTCTTATCAATAATAAAAAAGTTCTGAAAGAAAGAAGAACTAACATATTGTTATCTCATACTATAAAGAAACATTACAAAAGTATGTTTAATAATAAGAGACAACTTTTCCACTCTCTTGTCATTTGTTTATTTCTTATAGTACTTATTCTTGATTTTTTCTGGAAAATTTTGTCTACTTCAATTTGATTCTGAATTTTGAGTAACACAAAGTTTCTCACACTGTAATTGAACAGATAGGGCTCACATTAGTAAAAGAAGTAAACAAGCTTCTATTGATCATTTCACATGTTCAAATACATTTCCTCAGCTCTATAAGAATCTGAGGTCCACTATAAGTTATTATACCTGATGCAGGCAAATAATGAATATTGTCAACTTCTATATCTTTGGTTAAATGAAAGAGAAAAAACATATCTTTCCTTCTTCTCTACCAAAAAAAAAAGAAGAAAAACTAGGCTCAAAGGAATATAGAACAAGGATAATACCTTAAAAGTGTTATGTCTATTCTTTATTAATATGAATATTGGGAGATCAGGGAGATCTTAGAATCATTTGTACCTAATCAACAATATCAACATACAGTTAAATGATCTCAAGTGGCTAAAAAATATATCACAATAAAATACTAGACAATAGTTCAATTTCTATAAATAGTAATATTTTGGAAGAAACAGTATAATATAATACTTGTTAGGTTGATAAAAACATATGCTGAAAGAAATAAGACTCTTCTTTCTAGACTGAAGGTTTTGTAGTTCCCAGTATCCTTTTATCTATGTTCTAAAGCCCTTCGAATTCCTGATTTATTATTATTCAGAAGAACATCAGTAGAAGATCACATACTGGATAGGATAGGAAAGGAAAAAGTAAAGAACTGGTAGACAAGAACCACAATATAGATGTACTGAAAGCAGTGAAGAAACAGGTATTGCACCCTGAACTAATTAAGCCCTCGAAGAGTAACTAATCCATGATATCAATATAGTAGTAGTAGCATATTTTCAAGTTGTCCATAATTAAATCATTTTTCCTTTTCCTTTTAATATCTTTTTTATAATGCAAAATCTTTATTCCTGTTTAAATTTGTATAGTCTTAGCTTCATTTTTCTTCTCTAAATAGAAATAATAGAGTAAGATATCAAACATAATAGTAAAACAGACCAGATAATCTGTAGTAGACATAGATTCATTACATATACCAACCTCCTCTAAAAATTTTTATCACTCTAATGATCCTTCATTAGGTCTTTATCTGAAGATGGCTCAGCTATGAAATAGTTTTTAATCTATTATTAGTTTATTAGTTTTCTATTATTTTCTTCTGATCAAATGTACCTATATAGTAAAACTTTCCTAATAAACTTGATCAAGCCAATATTAAAAAAAAAAAATCTTTATATTATAGTTCCTATCTACTAGTTTTTTACTTTTTTCTTTCATACTCTATTCAATATATTATTTTTTACTAATGTTTTTTTGAATGATGATAAGTTGGAGATTTCAAAGTACTTTAGAATATAGAAAAAGTAAGTAAACATTAGAATTAGAAACCTGTCATTCAACAATATGTTTTTCTTTATCATTGCCATAACTCCAGTTTAGAAAGAAGACTTTTGATACTTTTAATATATATTTTATTTAACTTGATAAATATTATACTGTTTTTTCTAAAGTATTATCATCTATAGAGATTAAACTATTGGTTTACATATTATTTTATTCTAGTGTGACATATTTCTTAGTTATATTAAATCACTTGATTGCATATTAATATTGTTGATTAGGTACAAATGATTCTAAAATCTCTTTAATCTTCTAAAATTCATGTTGATAAAAAATATATATGACACTTTTAAGAAATTATTCTTATTTTATATTTTTTTAATTCTTGTTTTTATTTTTCTTTCTTAATAAAGGAAAAGTAAAGATATGTATTTTTTTTTTTATTTAATCAAAGATGTAGTAATTGACAATGTTTTTATTTACTTGCATCTTGCAGAAATGATTTATAATGGATCAGGTACTTATAAATCTGAGGAAATGTATTGGCTTACATGAAGTGATCAATAGAAATTTGTTTATATTTTTTATTAATATGAAAATTTCTGTCCAATTATGTTATAAGAAACTTTATACTACTTAAAATTTAGAGTAAAACTGAGATAGATAAAATTCTTCAGAAAAAATCTCAACCAAGTACCATTAGAGTAAACAACATGACTAAGAGAGTGAAAATTTTGTTTTTAGTTATAATAAAATCTCTGTATTGTTTTTTTACAATATGTGATGATTATATATCAGTTCTTTTTCCTTTCTAAACTTTCTTATCCTTGATATAAAAGGTGTTACTCAATCTTTGTAGATTACAAGGGTTTAGTTTTTACTTGAAGAGGATTATTAACAAGAAGAGAAAGATAAAGTGATTTCTGAAAGTAATCTTTAAGTTGATTTAAGGAAAGTGTTAAGACTTTATTAGCAAAAAAATATGAAAACTTCTTGTAAGTATCTTTTTTGTATATGGTCAGATGATTAGTGAAAAGAGAGATATGTAATAAGTTAGTTATCATGTAAATAGTTAATATAATATTATAAATATTTATTTAAAGCCTTAATAAAGACATATTATAATAATGTAATAATAACATGTATATACTGTATATGATATATTAATTAAAAATTATAGATTTTATATTTTAAGTGTAAACTTGAAATTAACAGTAAAAACATTTTAATTTATAATATAAATGGTAATTGGTACTTGTTGAAAATTTCAAAAAAAAAATAGAGGAAACCAATAATATAGAAATTGGTATACAGTAAATGACAATTTAAAATTATCCATAAAATCATGTGACGACCATTGAACGCGGTTCTTCGATTCCGACGAACCTTGATTACTTACTTGTTGGATCGACTCGTGTGATAAACCTTTGCATCTTAATAAATTTTTAATTATGTGGTCAACTTACTTGAAACATTTTTTCCAAAATGCGATACGCAAATGGTGGGAGCAGAAGTTTTCTTCGGAGATTAAGTTTACCACCAAAACCACAATTGGTTATCCCGTAGTACATCTTGTGATTCGTCTATCAATGGCTTATCATGTACACAGTAATTTTGGTGCGAGTCTAAACTATATTTGATATACTGTACCTCAAACACATATTCACATATTGTAATAGAGTCTATTGAGCTCGAAAGAAAAAAACTAGAATGAAATAGGGTATTTTCATATGCTAATGACGAACATTGCCGCCGTAAAAAAAAAAAAATTTTTAAACAACGTTTCAATAGCATCGACTTTACCAAATTTGTCCCATTGCTTAATTCTTAACGCCAAGTTTCTATAAGTCCACAAATGTTGTTGTCTTTTTATCTATCAGATAACTCTGACTCATGTTTAATATGTGCCCGGGCCATTATAACAATAAAAAGGTTTGGAATTTTTAAAAAAAATGGAATTCACGTGACGATCCCCTTAAGGCGCCAAAGCATTAAACAATCATATTTACTGTCAATTCAAATTGTGCCAATCATTCAACATTATCATGCAATGCCTCGCAAGAAATTCTGCGCGGTATAGTAACAACGAAAATTCTTTTTATCACGATGGAAGAAATGAGATCAAACTTTCATGAGCCTTATACATAATACGAAATTCTATGACATAGACGCTAACCTTAAACAAGAGAAAAAAAACAACAATGCAATTGTATTAAATTGTCAAATGTCCTGAAAATATATGTCGTGAAAGGAACGCATATTCGGAGATGCATTTAATAAAACATCGGCACTCCGGTTTTGGTGACTCGGTGAATGACGCGGTCCGAGTTCACACGGCTTCTTTCTTTGGCATTACCGAAATAAGATACTTTATTAGTAGGAGCTGTTTCCAAGCCTTTTGACTAGAATGTTAATTTTTAAAAAACTACTATTCGTTATTAACCTAGCCTAAAATGATATTCCATACAACTTATCCTATCCGAATGATGTAACACACAAGATGCGTTATCTTGATTATATTAGCTTGAAGAGGTTCTCGACATGCTATACGACATTTTCTTGAATCGCAACGACCAACGGTGAATAAACAACACGCGAATCTCCTACTTTCGATGTAACAAACATTCGTTTGGCCATAATCTTTTCTATCATTAAATGGTGGAGCTAAACTTTTCTCCCGTTTCAAAAAAATAGAAAGTCTTCGTTGAGTGGATGAAACGTCACGCCCAAATGTTCATCTTCACAAATACAGTAAACTTGCTTCCTCGCAAAAGAAATTTCACGTTCATGAGATTACCATATTTGAAATAATTATCATCGTCTGTTTAATCTAGTCGATATCTCGAATTCTCGTGTTTTTGATGGGTTCATGTCATTGCTTAACTGTTTATAATTACTATCATTTATTTACTTGCAATTCCCGGTATGACGCTCAACATCATTATTACTACTTTTTTTTTTTTTTTTTCATGTGTATGTCATCTATCAAATAGCCTGCATACACTGGTTTAATTTAAATAGAATCTATATCGAGATTTAACACTTGATTAAAGCTGCTTTGAGCGCATCAAGTGAACCATCATTCATATGTAATAAAGTTTAGGCGAATTACATAGCATAAACCATAAAGTTAGTATGAAGGTTATGCAAGATACTCGTTAAACGTAATTTATAGTATGATATCGTGATAGCCGTAACTTTAATGCGGCAGATAATCTTTTTTCGAAACCCATATTTTGGGGTGGGGATCTTTGAAAAGGGGACACGCTTTCACTACTCTCTGGGGATAACAGAAGTTTAATGCGATTACAATTGAGTAACATGCGCCCAACAAGGTGAATGCAATACATGTGCATGGTCACACGATAAATTTTTTGAAGGTTATAAAAAAGAACATGAACCTTAATTTTAAATTATTTGTAACATCATGTACCCCCTTAACTAAAAAAAAAAAAAAAAAGAGGTTTTTTAGGAAGAGCGCGATGAGTGGAAACTTTATTAATGCGATCTTACCATTATCAGACATTTTTATAATCACAATTAAATTCGGCAAATCGATGGTTGCAAATATTACGTTTCACCTTTCAACGATGGTTAAGGTAAATTTTAATATTGACAATAAATCACCTTTCTATAAACAATCTTTTCGATTACTTAAAAATTAGTTGAGGTGATCGTCGGAACTTTTTAGGTTAAAGATCAAAGCATGGAAGATAGGTGAGTTTGTACCAATTTTCCCAAAATAACCCATTTACTCCGCAAATTCGACTATGGACAATTTTGGGTTTGAATTGAAAAAAAAAATCCAATTTCCCAAAGCTTGTTACTATAAATTTGGTGTGCAAATCTTCTAAATATGTCTAGTGTCCATTATTAGGTTGGCTCGCGTACCACATACAGTATGTACATATAATCTCAATGTAGTGTGTTCAATAAGGATCCCTTTATTCTGATTCCTTACCCAAATTAATTCCTTTTCCTGTTGACGCTATTGGACGATAGGAATGATTCAGAAAAAACAATATTTTCCAAGGAGACGCAGCAACTTGCATGATGTCGCAATAGACAACGAGAACGTGTAAAAACAAAAATAGAGAATGAGAATGATTTATCTATTGCCTTGTCGTCAATTCATAAAAAGAAGTTGCCGCGAATAGGTATTTGTACGTTATACTATTTTTTTAGATGATAAATTTACTGGACTCCAGAAAGCCGAGAAGTCAGGTACCAGCAAGCACCGATAATGTCTACAAGAAAATTTGACTTTATAAAATTGAGGAACTTTATTCTACTTTGTAAATTATTAACATGCACACCGCATTATGCCTCAGATTCACATACAGTATATAGTAACTATCCCATCCCATTTTTAATATTAAAGGAGGATGAGTTTTGGAAATACCATGCCTGGTTGTTTTAAATCATTCACTTTATGCGGGATGCGAGCCGGATAGTGGGGGGGGGAGAACGATTTTAATTACGTGCTGTCTCTCCGATTCGTCGTATATGTGCACAGGTGATACCATTCACGGAAAAAATGTACAAATTCCTACCCCGTTTTCTTGTGAAATGATTGCCATCGGAAATTTACGAGTGGTCGCGTCGTACCACCACACAGGAATTATGTTCTCCATAGAGGTTGTTGCGTTCGTTCTGAAACTGCACGTGGTCACACCATCTCACAAAGTCCGCAAGTGTCCGTAATCTTATGTATGCAAGTAAAATCAGTGGTCAAAATCCACATTAATTTAAATCCTACGCAGGCGTTGCAAATTCTATCTCAAACAGTGATGGGTCCTTGCAGTACTTGTACATTGTTAGGCTGCCCTGCATAAAGGTTGAACCATGGGCGCCATCTATCAGCTCAGCTCTCTTGCATCATCCTTTGTAATTTGTGAAACCGACGTGAAATCATAAGTTTTTGATTCCTCGGAAAAGAAATGTTTCCTGCTTGACCCCTATCAACTTTTGTAACATTTAAATCGAATGATCTCAGGCGTATGACATTAAATTCCTTTAAGATTTATTTGTTTGGTAACGTTTCAGGATGGAAAGAACGTACGGTATGTATGACCGTTTTTTAAAAGTGAAATCCATGCATTGTATTTTTTAAGAAGTATTGTATACTATGTGATGATCATGATTTTAATAAAAATTATATACAGTATATTTATTCACCTTACAATTTTAAATTTTCTTATAATACTTCGAATCAGCATTTGAAAATTTTCAAATGGTCATGTATAGAATTGTAAACAAATATAAATAAATCTTTATTGATTTTTGATCTCTACATACTGTATTTACAAATTTACAATATAAAAATAAACAACAACAATAATAATAAGAAACATTACATATATGTACATAAAACAAGGCTATATGCAATATTCAAAATATATTTATTTGAGCAATCAATCTTTATTCAATTTTTGTATATTTGGAATGACAATTTTATGAGAATTAAAATTTATTAAAACTTTTTCATCAAATTGCTATATCGTATTTGTATTATAATTACATAATACTAGCAGAATTATTTATAATTATATAATTAAAATCCATGATAATTTTAACAAAATTTTTCAATAAATACTTCTTAAATTTTTTTTTTTATATCAAAAATCATCAAATTAATAAGTTTTTAATTAATTATTATATAATTAAAAAATTATTCTATATTATAAAAAAGCTTATACAGTATAAATATCTATTATTTTTTTTAAAAAATAAAATCAATCAAATCTTAAAAAACAAAGAAAATCATTCTTAAAAATATTTGTAAACTTAAGATCTTTAAATTTCAGTTTTTAATTTAAACATAATTTATAAAACTTATAAATTAATTAAAAAAAATTATCAATTTCAATAATCTTACAATTAAAGATTAACAAGTCTTAATTTTTGAATTAATTAAAATAAATTAATTTTTATAAACATATAATAGATATTTTTATTTAATGTAATCTTAATAAAAAAGTTTAAAAAAAATTTTTTTTATTTTATATTATATAATTAATCAACATTACTAATTAAAATAATATGATTCAACAATTAAATCATTATTAAATATAATTAAATCTATTAATAAAACATTGATAAGTTTTTTCAAAATATTTTAACAAAAAATTTATATATTGTAACAAAAATTTATATAAATATGTATAAAAATTATTAATATATTTAATCTATCTTTTAAAAATTAAATAAAAACAAAGAATTTTTATAAAAAAAATATTAAATTAAAGTTTTAATATATTATATAAAAGTTTCTAAGAAAAAAATATTTTAATTAAAATTTTATTACAAAATTTGAAAGCAAAAATGTAATTGATATTTATAGATTTTATGACCTTTTATTATTTTATAAATTTTAAAAAAATTTTAAAGAAAGAATACTTATCTTTAAATATGTTAATAAATTATATAATTTATAAAAATAAGAATTTGATAATAAAAAAATAATAATATAATAATAAATATATTGGTTTTATTATACTTTTAAATTATATTTTAATAGATAAAATTCAAATATTTATTAAAAATAATAATATAATTTAATATAATAAAATAAAAAAAGTTTTTAGAATTATGTTTATTTGATTTGTTTAATCTGTTTAAAACAAATAATATTAATTTATAATTCATAAACATCTAAAATGTAAGCAATAGTTATATTAATGAAATTATTAAAATTAAAACTTTTATAAGACTTTAAAATCTTTAAAGAATAAAATTCTTGAAATTAATAATTTATTTTTACTAATTTGTAAATTCTATAAGTTATAAATTAATTAAGACTTGAAAATTAAAAATTTTTAACTTGACAATATTTTTGAAAATTGTTTTTTTTATTTTAATTATTTTTTATATTCTTATATATTCAAAAAATAATTTGTTTTAATGCAAGCCTTTATCTAATATAAAATTTGATTAAATAAATATTTATAATTTAATTTAATAGTTTGTTTAAAAAATACATATATATTAAGATTCTCTAATAATTTTTGTTTTTATAATATATTAAAAGAACTTATATCTAATTAAAATTTATAATTTAGATAATTTTTTTTTTTTTTTAATCCACAATCATGTCACAATGGCATGTCTTTATTGAGATATTGAGAAATACCTAAATATTTTACAGACTTTCACAAAGTAACTAACTCGTCATTATATATTATTAGTTAAAGAATTACATTACTTAAAAAATATGAGGAGTTTACTAAGCTAGTTT
>CAJVPT010004112.1:0-14023 GCA_910592055.1 Acaulospora colombiana
ATATCCTTCGAAAATAATAGTTACATGTGATAAATTAGGACTACAGAATATTCTAGAGTACTTTAAGCTAAGTTTGCCAATAGCAAAATCGACTATCAATGTTCTAGAAGTGTTCTGGAAGATCTTTACTTTCAGGTGGCCAAAAGGACCGTTATATGTTGATCTGAGGTACTGGGATCATTCTGGATACCAGGGAGATCATATGACGAAATTTTATAGTTCAACAGTATATAGTTCTTTTTTTCTATTTGGCAGGAATTTCTTCTTTTTGAAGGACTGTGTTAAAGATCATCTTCAGGCTCCTAATTGCCTTTGGGTCAAAATGATATAATGCTATGTATGGGATCTGTGAAGGACTAGATGCCAAAGTTTTGCTTGCCTTGGATATAATGTTGATTATTTCTAATATTGAGAAGTCTTTAGTGACTTCTTCATACCAACCTGCATCAATTTATTGTAGAGGTTTATATTTTTCTTGCCATTCCTACGGAGGATCAATTGGGGTGGATCTCTTGGTCCATTTCTCAAAGTGGCTCTGTACTTGTATCCTGATTTCTTCCTCATCTAAGATAATATTTGGTTCGTTGGCCTTTACTATCAACTTGTCTAGTTTGATCTTTTATCTCTTCCTTTCAAGGAAGCAGTCTATTATTCTCTTCTTGTCTATGGCAAATCAATTAAGATGATTACTGATAGCCTTTTTTATACTTACACTGTTTTCTTTACACTGTTGTCTGTGTGAGCTGAGTTTGATATTTTTGACTTCCTCAATTATTCTGATTCTGGTTGCTTCAAAGTCTTCTAGACTCTCTAGCTCTTCTGGGGCTTGAGTCCATTGTTCTATGCCAGGTTTGTAATTCTTTTCCTCTTTTTGGTCCCAGGATTTTTGTTCATCGCTTCTGCCAAGAATTTCTTGAGTTGACAGAGTCCAATCAATTTGGTCAAGATGATCCTCATATACATTTCTTGTCTGTTTCATGTCTTGACCTGCGTCTTTTTGAACTTCGATATATGTAGGCTTGTTACCTTGAAAATTATCTCTCTTAAGCTGCACCATAGCTTGTCACTATCCATTTCAGGTTCAGATAGCCTTTTACAGGCCTCTACCTCCTCTTATATATGTCTGATCCACTTTTCCCATTGTGCCAGGTTTGTGCCTGATCAATTGTATCAGGTATTAGATACTTTTTAAATATTTCTCTTCTTTCTAGGGAGGGAAAAAAACACATGTATTTTGGTAAATGTGATTTCATGATCACTTTCATATATCTGTTTATACTCATTCTTGATTTCTGCAGAGTTGAGTTCCATATGTCCATTTTGCATTATCCATATCTGGTCAATCCTGCTTGCCATTTTCACTTAACTTCTATGTGTACTCTCTCTTCTGTGGATTTGCTGATCGGAATGTGTCTAACATATCTCAGTTCTTGAGGTCATTGATTAGGATACTGTTTGATAATAACTTGTTCTTGAAGCGATGATGCTTGCTTAAGAATCTGTTCATGTTGGGTATGCTCATATCATTTAGGTCTCCTACTACTATGGTCTTTCAGTTTGCTTTGTAGCTCGAGTTAAACCACCTTGTTATCTTCTTTTCAAAGTGCAGTCTGTTCAAATGCTTTGCTGGTAAATATAGATCTACAATTCTTAAGTATTTCTTTTGTGGAAATGTCAGGTTCAGCATGATCACTCTTCTTTCTATGGTTTTCTTGTTCACTATTCTTTTTGCCAGTTCAGATCTGATGGCCACCCCACACCTGTGCCTTGCTTTTGATCTGAATTGGTCCAGTGGCACTCATACTCTTCCATTTTTCAATATTTTGATATGCAGTCTTTCCCATTTGTTTCAGTACTAATAATAATATCCAATTAATTTACCACCAAAAATCTATCCAAGAGATTCTGTTCATTTCTTTGTTAAGGCCTCTTGTGTTCGAGATTGCGATCTGTACTATAAAGCCCATATCTTTTGAATTTGCTGTTTCTGTACTGTTTGTTTTCATGTTCTGATTAGTGTCCATAAAAATTTCTTAATTGTTGGGTTTTTCAGATATAAGATTGTTATTGATTTTGATGATGGTTATCTGTCAGGGAGCCTATGGTCTCAAGTGCTCTCTGTATGTTTGTTTGCATGTCTTCTATTGTTTTGTTGATCTGTTGCTGTCTTTCATGGATGTTTGCTATTTCCTGGGTTTGAGAGGGGACTTTTAAACTGCTGACGCTATTCCTTTATGATGCGTCTAGCTCTTTTCCACTATTGTCTAATTCTTGTTTCATCTCTTCATAGTATTCCTGGTTATATGCTTCCAAGTTAGTGATCCTTTCATCTAGGTTTGTTATCATTTCCTTGAGGCTTGCAATCTCTTTTTGTATTGATATAAGCATTGCCATAATTTCACGAGTATCTGGAAGTTGCTGTATATGTCCTTGTTGATAAAGAAGCTGTTTCTGCTGCCTATGCTGAGTTTGTTCCTGGTTTGCCCTATCCTGTTGTTTGCTGGTCTCTCTTGCCACTGCTGCGTATAATACTGGTTTGATGCTTCTCTTGTTGTTCGAGGGGGAAGGGGGGGATAGAGGGGTTTTCCAGCTAAGGGTATAGCTATGGCTAGCCAGCTCTAGCTTGTCTTTTAACATATTGACTTATTTTAGTTATTGTATAGCTATTTTCTCTTAAACCGTTCTTTTAATGTCTAGAAATCTATATTGCTTTCTTGCCTAGCTGGAGTCTCTGAAAACTTAATTTTAATCATGAATGGTTTGCTTTTTACATGTCATTTTCATTATATAAAAGATCTATTATTGCTAACTGTATAAGGGTGCAAAGCACCTGAAATGCGAAGCGAAGCGAAGCATCTAGTTAGCATATTGCTTTCTTGTCTAATAAGTCTCTGAAATCTCTTATTGCTAACTGCATGAGGGTGCAAAGCACCCGAAATGTGAAGCGAAGCGAAGCATCTAGTTGGCATATTGCTTTCTTGTCTAGTAAGTCTCTGAAATCCATTATTACTAACTGTATAGTTATTTGACCTTTAACTATTCTTTATATATCATAGAAAACATTATAGATTTCTTGCCTAGTTTGTGTCTCTGAAGTCTTAATTTTGATAATGATTAATTTATATTTTAGCCCCACTTGGAAGGTATAATGTGAAATATAGTAAAGCATATAGGCCCACCTGGAAGATATGATGCGAAACATAATGAAGCATATAGGCTCACCTGGAAGGTTTAAGTCCCTGAAATCTTAATTTCGATAGGTTTCTATATATATGTATATAATAGTAAAATCACAATTGAATAAAAAATATAGTTTTAAGTAAATATCTAGGTTTAGTATACAACGATGTCATCTAGACAAGCCAATCAAGCAAGCATCCGCAAAGATACACAAGTCAGACTTGCAGAGCTTAAAGGAGTAGCATTGAATACAATACCATATCCACGTTCTAATGCTATTTTAACTCAATATCAAGAGGAGATTAGAAATCTCGAAAATAAAGCCAATAAACATCCAGAAATAGATTCTATTGATAAATTAGCTGACTGGTTAGCTGGGCCGGAAAAGGGTTATAAGCCAAAAAAATTGGATCCAGTTCCTACTACAATGGATAAATGGGTAGATAAATATTCATGGCTTGAAAAAGAAGACCCAGTTCGACATACAGATAATTCAATTACATGGTTCTCAAGACGCATTCCAGAATTAGCACCCCAAAAAAAGTTGAATGATCATCGATATGACTATTGGGAACTTTCTCCCGATTCAAATAAACCACATATTTCATCTGAGTATGTGAAAAAAGTTCAGGACTTGATGGATAATAATGAGTAATATATTATTGAAATTGTCAAAAGTTGGGAAATAGGTAGAATGGAAAAACAAATGCAGTATAATGATGATAATGGTACAATTACAGGCTTTAAAGAAGTATGGGTTTCAGGAGAGAACGATAAATGGGGTATGGAGCCTCATGGATGGTCACCATATATGATAATATATTGTGAAGGAAAGATACATATCAACAGACTTTTATGATTAGATCAGATTGAATGGCGAGGAAGACTTCTTACATCACAAGAAGATATTGAAGATAGGGAAAAAGAAAAATTGGAAGGACAGCCATATGTATTGTGCTACCAGTTTATGGCACGTCCATGCTGGAATTTATTTGGTCCAGATATTCATGAAGATGGAACAATTTGGTGGCATACCCAATTGCCAGTTCGTGTAAATTACAAAATGGCATCAGAAATTAAGTTTCTTCTTCATTATTCTACAGAATATATGCTTTTTACTAAAATCTGGATGGCAAATGGAGCAGTAGAAAAAGAAATTGCAGATAAAGGTTGGCATTTTGGTAAGAAAAAGAAGGCTGGCAGTCTTACTGGAGAAGAAATTACTCCAGGACAACTTATGGGAATTGATGATTACCTATGGACAAAGACCCGCGAATATGTGTCACATATTTGCTATGAACTTCGACCAGTTCCAATACCACAAGAACCATCAGGTCCATTCTACAATAGTGATATAAACTGTATTGTAGCAGAATTGCAATGACAAATTGAGCAAGAAGAAACAAAGCGGGCTAAAGGGCTAACACCAGCTCATAAAAGAGCCCTTGTAGAATTTAACGAAAAAGTTCTGAAACCAGGTTGTAATTTGAAGGACTTACATATTCTCGAAAAGGATGAAAAGAATGGAGGTTTAGGAATGAAAATTATCGTTAAAGACATCTTGGGCAATGAAATGTGGAATAGCGGTAAATATAAAAACGTAGTACATTAACTGTATTTTGTCATAACAACCATGCTTGGAAAGGCGGTATTCCTGAAATGCCACAAGTATCTTCAGTTTGTGATATGGATTTAGAATGTGAAAGAGCACTTGCTTCTGCATGTATCAAAACTAAAGAAGGAAAGGTCAACATCGACGATAAAAAAATTGCAGAAGCACTTATATCATTTGTTGCCAGAGAACTCCCGAAAGCTACAAGAGTATGGATTATAGGTAAAGAAATTTTAACACATGAAGATATTCTCTATCGTAGCTCACATGAATGGGAAAAATTAATTAAGGCTTTCGAATATGAAAAATCACAATTCATACCTGAAGAACTTTTAAAATGGGGGTCGATAGATATTCATGGATGGATGGAAGGATGTTATCATTCTACAGCACCAATTCCTTCACAAGAGCTTAAAGCAGAATATAATGAACTTGAAAAATTCCTGGGAGGTGCACAATCTTACCGATTTTGTTGCTGGCGAGAAAGAGAAGGTATCAAGCCCACACCTAGGAATGTTGTTGAAATTTGACGACAATCTCAAGTGGAATCAATGGTATGGAATGTCCCAATAGATCATCCCCTTAAACATATTCATATTGATCTTCGTGGAGCATATCTTGGTTGTGAAGATTCAGAACGGAGTGCATCAGAAGCATTACCTTGGGTAAGACAATATGGATTTCCAGAACGAATACAACGACGTGCCTGTATTGATAATATCGAATCTGTCCGTTATTTGACTGGCATTGTCCAGCTAGTAGCATGGGAATTTTCTCAAGACTTGCATTCATTTACTGCTGGACTTGTTGGACAACATCTTAAAGAGAATGAAGGCTGGATTCCTACACCCTTAGTTGATTACCTACTTAGCACAGGCTGGCTCATAAGTGCAATACCAAGAGAAATAATATATAGTGTTGGCAAAAAATCTCGCATTGAATTTCTACCTGATCGTAATTTAGCAGTTCGTTTCGTAGAATCATGTGCTCGTAATGCACAAGTTACATCTGTTTTAATTCAAGACAAAAATGAGGCAGATATAATTCATCAATGGTTAGCAAGAAAAAAGTGTCGGCCAAACCGAACAAGTAATGAGCATGGAACCTTAATAAAGTATGAGGGGGATAAAAAACGTGCTCAATGGTTGCATATTCGCTCCTTTGTCCTCGCCTATACCCACATTGCAGTACTCGAACAGCTGAAACGTTTCCCGATTGAAAATATATTGCGAGTATGTACCGATGCAATTTACACAACAACAATTCCTGAAACAATTTTAGATGAGAGTAAACTTGAGATCGATTTTGATAAAGAGCTCTTTGCTAATGCAAAAAATGATATTGAGTTAGAAGAGGTTCATAAAAGATATAATGCAGAAATAGATAAAATAAAAAAGCAATATAAATCTGTAATCGTTTTAGATACTCCAGAAATTAAATATGGCCAGTGGCGTAAGAAAAAACCAGGTTATATATATCATAAAGAAGCATCATTCTGGAGCATAAATTATAAAGGCTAATTAGAGTTTTCTCCAAGTGAAGCTCCGCCACTTTCTACTGATCCAAAACTAATTACATTGCGAAAACCATACTTAGTTGGCCAGGGAGGAAGTGGAAAAACAACACGAGCTATCCGTGCATTTCCCAATCGAAAAATTGTGGTTCTCACTCCAGCAAACTTGCTTGCTGAGTATCATAGAAAACAAAATCCAGGCTTAACAGCCATGACGTATCATAAGTATTTCCATTTAGGAGCAACTGCAATCGATGAGTGGGATCCTGCATGTCTTGGAAAAAAGACGCTTGCCGAAATACTAATTTTCGATGAAGCATGCATGATACCTAAAAAGGTATTACAGAGATTGTTATCTTATGCTGAAAGCTGGGGCTGTCAAATAATTATGTGTGGCGACCCAGGCCAACTTACACCATGGGGTGACAAAGAAGGGCCACATAAATTTCTTACAGAATGGGCTGACAAAGTAATCTGGTGTATGGAAGACTATCGTGCACAAGATGATGAACTGTTCCCCACCCAGCATATTTCCATTCAGCGGGAAGTCCACGCAATATGATTTCAAGTGGCATGTTTACTATAGTACCAACATATGCTTCTATAATTTCAATGCTACCCGGAATTTGTACAGGCTTTCCTTGAATACGATATTTATGTTTGATACCATCATCTGGATCGAAACGAATAACTGAAGGCTCATTAGGAAAGTGTGATGCATGAGCCTGTAATAATGCACTTTCAACTCACATACCCATATCATTTGTAGAACAAATCCAGATATCATTTGGAGTCCACTGGGCAAGAGCATTTTCCCATGTTGTTTTAGGTATAGCCTTATGAAATTCCAGTAATTGAGTAATATCATTTTTCATCCATATATGCAATTTTAATACCTTGAGTTCATCATCTTGTGCACGATAGTCTTCCATACACCAGATTACTTTGTCAGCCCATTCTGTAAGAAATTTATGTGGCCCTTCTTTGTCACCCCATGGTGTAAGTTGGCCTGGGTCGCCACACATAATTATTTGACAGCCCCAGCTTTCAGCATAAGATAACAATCTCTGTAATACCTTTTTAGGTATCATGCATGCTTCATCGAAAATTAGTATTTCGGCAAGCGTCTTTTTTCCAAGACATGCAGGATCCCACTCATCGATTGCAGTTGCTCCTAAATGGAAATACTTATGATACGTCATGGCTGTTAAGCCTGGATTTTGTTTTCTATGATACTCAGCAAGCAAGTTTGCTGGAGTGAGAACCACAATTTTTCGATTGGGAAATGCACGGATAGCTCGTGTTGTTTTTCCACTTCCTCCCTGGCCAACTAAGTATGGTTTTCGCAATGTAATTAGTTTTGGATCAGTAGAAAGTGGCGGAGCTTCACTTGGAGAAAACTCTAATTAGCCTTTATAATTTATGCTCCAGAATGATGCTTCTTTATGATATATATAACCTGGTTTTTTCTTACGCCACTGGCCATATTTAATTTCTGGAGTATCTAAAACGATTACAGATTTATATTGCTTTTTTATTTTATCTATTTCTGCATTATATCTTTTATGAACCTCTTCTAACTCAATATCATTTTTTGCATTAGCAAAGAGCTCTTTATCAAAATCGATCTCAAGTTTACTCTCATCTAAAATTGTTTCAGGAATTGTTGTTGTGTAAATTGCATCGGTACATACTCGCAATATATTTTCAATCGGGAAACGTTTCAGCTGTTCGAGTACTGCAATGTGGGTATAGGCGAGGACAAAGGAGCGAATATGCAACCATTGAGCACGTTTTTTATCCCCCTCATACTTTATTAAGGTTCCATGCTCATTACTTGTTCGGTTTGGCCGACACTTTTTTCTTGCTAACCATTGATGAATTATATCTGCCTCATTTTTGTCTTGAATTAAAACAGATGTAACTTGTGCATTACGAGCACATGATTCTACGAAACGAACTGCTAAATTACGATCAGGTAGAAATTCAATGCGAGATTTTTTGCCAACACTATATATTATTTCTCTTGGTATTGCACTTATGAGCCAGCCTGTGCTAAGTAGGTAATCAACTAAGGGTGTAGGAATCCAGCCTTCATTCTCTTTAAGATGTTGTCCAACAAGTCCAGCAGTAAATGAATGCAAGTCTTGAGAAAATTCCCATGCTACTAGCTGGACAATGCCAGTCAAATAACGGACAGATTCGATATTATCAATACAGGCACGTCGTTGTATTCGTTCTGGAAATCCATATTGTCTTACCCAAGGTAATGCTTCTGATGCACTCCGTTCTGAATCTTCACAACCAAGATATGCTCCACGAAGATCAATATGAATATGTTTAAGGGGATGATCTATTGGGACATTCCATACCATTGATTCCACTTGAGATTGTCGTCAAATTTCAACAACATTCCTAGGTGTGGGCTTGATACCTTCTCTTTCTCGCCAGCAACAAAATCGGTAAGATTGTGCACCTCCCAGGAATTTTTCAAGTTCATTATATTCTGCTTTAAGCTCTTGTGAAGGAATTGGTGCTGTAGAATGATAACATCCTTCCATCCATCCATGAATATCTATCGACCCCCATTTTAAAAGTTCTTCAGGTATGAATTGTGATTTTTCATATTCGAAAGCCTTAATTAATTTTTCCCATTCATGTGAGCTACGATAGAGAATATCTTCATGTGTTAAAATTTCTTTACCTATAATCCATACTCTTGTAGCTTTCGGGAGTTCTCTGGCAACAAATGATATAAGTGCTTCTGCAATTTTTTTATCGTCGATGTTGACCTTTCCTTCTTTAGTTTTGATACATGCAGAAGCAAGTGCTCTTTCACATTCTAAATCCATATCACAAACTGAAGATACTTGTGGCATTTCAGGAATACCGCCTTTCCAAGCATGGTTGTTATGACAAAATACAGTTAATGTACTACGTTTTTATATTTACCGCTATTCCACATTTCATTGCCCAAGATGTCTTTAACGATAATTTTCATTCCTAAACCTCCATTCTTTTCATCCTTTTCGAGAATATGTAAGTCCTTCAAATTACAACCTGGTTTCAGAACTTTTTCGTTAAATTCTACAAGGGCTCTTTTATGAGCTGGTGTTAGCCCTTTAGCCCGCTTTGTTTCTTCTTGCTCAATTTGTCATTGCAATTCTGCTACAATACAGTTTATATCACTATTGTAGAATGGACCTGATGGTTCTTGTGGTATTGGAACTGGTCGAAGTTCATAGCAAATATGTGACACATATTCGCGGGTCTTTGTCCATAGGTAATCATCAATTCCCATAAGTTGTCCTGGAGTAATTTCTTCTCCAGTAAGACTGCCAGCCTTCTTTTTCTTACCAAAATGCCAACCTTTATCTGCAATTTCTTTTTCTACTGCTCCATTTGCCATCCAGATTTTAGTAAAAAGCATATATTCTGTAGAATAATGAAGAAGAAACTTAATTTCTGATGCCATTTTGTAATTTACACGAACTGGCAATTGGGTATGCCACCAAATTGTTCCATCTTCATGAATATCTGGACCAAATAAATTCCAGCATGGACGTGCCATAAACTGGTAGCACAATACATATGGCTGTCCTTCCAATTTTTCTTTTTCCCTATCTTCAATATCTTCTTGTGATGTAAGAAGTCTTCCTCGCCATTCAATCTGATCTAATCATAAAAGTCTGTTGATATGTATCTTTCCTTCACAATATATTATCATATATGGTGACCATCCATGAGGCTCCATACCCCATTTATCGTTCTCTCCTGAAACCCATACTTCTTTAAAGCCTGTAATTGTACCATTATCATCATTATACTGCATTTGTTTTTCCATTCTACCTATTTCCCAACTTTTGACAATTTCAATAATATATTACTCATTATTATCCATCAAGTCCTGAACTTTTTTCACATACTCAGATGAAATATGTGGTTTATTTGAATCGGGAGAAAGTTCCCAATAGTCATATCGATGATCATTCAACTTTTTTTGGGGTGCTAATTCTGGAATGCGTCTTGAGAACCATGTAATTGAATTATCTGTATGTCGAACTGGGTCTTCTTTTTCAAGCCATGAATATTTATCTACCCATTTATCCATTGTAGTAGGAACTGGATCCAATTTTTTTGGCTTATAACCCTTTTCCGGCCCAGCTAACCAGTCAGCTAATTTATCAATAGAATCTATTTCTGGATGTTTATTGGCTTTATTTTCGAGATTTCTAATCTCCTCTTGATATTGAGTTAAAATAGCATTAGAACGTGGATATGGTATTGTATTCAATGCTACTCCTTTAAGCTCTGCAAGTCTGACTTGTGTATCTTTGCGGATGCTTGCTTGATTGGCTTGTCTAGATGACATCGTTGTATACTAAACCTAGATATTTACTTAAAACTATATTTTTTATTCAATTGTGATTTTACTATTATATACATATATATAGAAACCTATCGAAATTAAGATTTCAGGGACTTAAACCTTCCAGGTGAGCCTATATGCTTCATTATGTTTCGCATCATATCTTCCAGGTGGGCCTATATGCTTTACTATATTTCACATTATACCTTCCAAGTGGGGCTAAAATATAAATTAATCATTATCAAAATTAAGACTTCAGAGACACAAACTAGGCAAGAAATCTATAATGTTTTCTATGATATATAAAGAATAGTTAAAGGTCAAATAACTATACAGTTAGTAATAATGGATTTCAGAGACTTACTAGACAAGAAAGCAATATGCCAACTAGATGCTTCGCTTCGCTTCACATTTCGGGTGCTTTGCACCCTCATGCAGTTAGCAATAAGAGATTTCAGAGACTTATTAGACAAGAAAGCAATATGCTAACTAGATGCTTCGCTTCGCTTCGCATTTCAGGTGCTTTGCACCCTTATACAGTTAGCAATAATAGATCTTTTATATAATGAAAATGACATGTAAAAAGCAAACCATTCATGATTAAAATTAAGTTTTCAGAGACTCCAGCTAGGCAAGAAAGCAATATAGATTTCTAGACATTAAAAGAACGGTTTAAGAGAAAATAGCTATACAATAACTAAAATAAGTCAATATGTTAAAAGACAAGCTAGAGCTGGCTAGCCATAGCTATACCCTTAGCTGGAAAACCCCTCTATCCCCCCCTTCCCCCTCGAACAACAAGAGAAGCATCAAACCAGTATTATACGCAGCAGTGGCAAGAGAGACCAGCAAACAACAGGATAGGGCAAACCAGGAACAAACTCAGCATAGGCAGCAGAAACAGCTTCTTTATCAACAAGGACATATACAGCAACTTCCAGATACTCGTGAAATTATGGCAATGCTTATATCAATACAAAAAGAGATTGCAAGCCTCAAGGAAATGATAACAAACCTAGATGAAAGGATCACTAACTTGGAAGCATATAACCAGGAATACTATGAAGAGATGAAACAAGAATTAGACAATAGTGGAAAAGAGCTAGACGCATCATAAAGGAATAGCGTCAGCAGTTTAAAAGTCCCCTCTCAAACCCAGGAAATAGCAAACATCCATGAAAGACAGCAACAGATCAACAAAACAATAGAAGACATGCAAACAAACATACAGAGAGCACTTGAGACCATAGGCTCCCTGACAGATAACCATCATCAAAATCAATAACAATCTTATATCTGAAAAACCCAACAATTAAGAAATTTTTATGGACACTAATCAGAACATGAAAACAAACAGTACAGAAACAGCAAATTCAAAAGATATGGGCTTTATAGTACAGATCGCAATCTCGAACACAAGAGGCCTTAACAAAGAAATGAACAGAATCTCTTGGATAGATTTTTGGTGGTAAATTAATTGGATATTATTATTAGTACTGAAACAAATGGGAAAGACTGCATATCAAAATATTGAAAAATGGAAGAGTATGAGTGCCACTGGACCAATTCAGATCAAAAGCAAGGCACAGGTGTGGGGTGGCCATCAGATCTGAACTGGCAAAAAGAATAGTGAACAAGAAAACCATAGAAAGAAGAGTGATCATGCTGAACCTGACATTTCCACAAAAGAAATACTTAAGAATTGTAGATCTATATTTACCAGCAAAGCATTTGAACAGACTGCACTTTGAAAAGAAGATAACAAGGTGGTTTAACTCGAGCTACAAAGCAAACTGAAAGACCATAGTAGTAGGAGACCTAAATGATATGAGCATACCCAACATGAACAGATTCTTAAGCAAGCATCATCGCTTCAAGAACAAGTTATTATCAAACAGTATCCTAATCAATGACCTCAAGAACTGAGATATGTTAGACACATTCCGATCAGCAAATCCACAGAAGAGAGAGTACACATAGAAGTTAAGTGAAAATGGCAAGCAGGATTGACCAGATATGGATAATGCAAAATGGACATATGGAACTCAACTCTGCAGAAATCAAGAATGAGTATAAACAGATATATGAAAGTGATCATGAAATCACATTTACCAAAATACATGTGTTTTTTTCCCTCCCTAGAAAGAAGAGAAATATTTAAAAAGTATCTAATACCTGATACAATTGATCAGGCACAAACCTGGCACAATGGGAAAAGTGGATCAGACATATATAAGAGGAGGTAGAGGCCTGTAAAAGGCTATCTGAACCTGAAATGGATAGTGACAAGCTATGGTGCAGCTTAAGAGAGATAATTTTCAAGGTAACAAGCCTACATATATCGAAGTTCAAAAAGACGCAGGTCAAGACATGAAACAGACAAGAAATGTATATGAGGATCATCTTGACCAAATTGATTGGACTCTGTCAACTCAAGAAATTCTTGGCAGAAGCGATGAACAAAAATCCTGGGACCAAAAAGAGGAAAAGAATTACAAACCTGGCATAGAACAATGGACTCAAGCCCCAGAAGAGCTAGAGAGTCTAGAAGACTTTGAAGCAACCAGAATCAGAATAATTGAGGAAGTCAAAAATATCAAACTCAGCTCACACAGACAACAGTGTAAAGAAAACAGTGTAAGTATAAAAAAGGCTATCAGTAATCATCTTAATTGATTTGCCATAGACAAGAAGAGAATAATAGACTGCTTCCTTGAAAGGAAGAGATAAAAGATCAAACTAGACAAGTTGATAGTAAAGGCCAACGAACCAAATATTATCTTAGATGAGGAAGAAATCAGGATACAAGTACAGAGCCACTTTGAGAAATGGACCAAGAGATCCACCCCAATTGATCCTCCGTAGGAATGGCAAGAAAAATATAAACCTCTACAATAAATTGATGCAGGTTGGTATGAAGAAGTCACTAAAGACTTCTCAATATTAGAAATAATCAACATTATATCCAAGGCAAGCAAAACTTTGGCATCTAGTCCTTCACAGATCCCATACATAGCATTATATCATTTTGACCCAAAGGCAATTAGGAGCCTGAAGATGATCTTTAACACAGTCCTTCAAAAAGAAGAAATTCCTGCCAAATAGAAAAAAAGAACTATATACTGTTGAACTATAAAATTTCGTCATATGATCTCCCTGGTATCCAGAATGATCCCAGTACCTCAGATCAACATATAACGGTCCTTTTGGCCACCTGAAAGTAAAGATCTTCCAGAACACTTCTAGAACATTGATAGTCGATTTTGCTATTGGCAAACTTAGCTTAAAGTACTCTAGAATATTCTGTAGTCCTAATTTATCACATGTAACTATTATTTTCGAAGGATAT
>CAJVPT010004113.1:0-14018 GCA_910592055.1 Acaulospora colombiana
AGACTAAAACTATGCACGAAGTGTTGTTCTGTACTAAGATGTCTCTTGTATGTTGGTGTTGTGAGAGTATATGTCTTGAGTTGTGTATGTTGTCTCTTTCCTTTAGTATATTGCCTAAAAAGAAAATTTCTAAGGATCTGAGGGATTTGCGGAAAGAGTTTTTTTTTTTTTTAATTTATATACTGTATATATACTGTATAATATATTTATTAATAAGAATTAATAGATAGTACAAAATTTTTACAAAAAATAATTATTATAAAACTCTTTCTGTTAATCCTTTAACTATATATAAAAAAGATGTTTACAAGAAGTTTTATATTTCCTTACTAATAAAGCCTTTATACTTTCATTAAAACAATTTGAAGCTTGTCTTTTCTTTACATATTTATTCTACACTTTCTTACTTGTTTATAAACTCCTTTAAATAAAAACTTGGATCTTTAGTAATCTGTAAAGACTCAAATATACACTTTCTCTAATAAGAGCAAAAAATTCTAAGAAGTAAAAGAATTGACAAGTAAAGTATCATCTTATAGAGCTAGAAGCAACAAAAAATTGAGATTTTGTTGACAGGAGAAGATATATTATTCACCTTCTCACATACTGTCTTGTATTCTCTTAAAGAATCTATTGTTTTTTATAGTTTTCTTGAGTGATATTACCTATTTCAGTTTGACCCTGAATTTATGATAGCACAATATTACCTGATATCTGATTAGTTGATATGAAATATGTTAGTAACTAAATATAAACAAGCTTCTACTGATTATTTCACATGTTTTGATAATATTATTGATAATTAAAAGAGTTAATTGGTACCTTGTGTTCACTTACTTCTCCAATTATATTAATCTACAGATTAAGTTCCATAAGGTTAATAAAATATAAACAACAAGTTTCTAAGTAATAAAAAAGCTATTATTTATTCAAGCTGAGATCTTTCTTTTCAATTATTCTGATTAGGCAAAGTTCAAAATCAAGGTCTTCTTTTTATTCTGATCAGGTAAATGGTCTCTAGTTTATACTAAGCTTCAACTCTTTGGTTATAGTTGAGAATATATTTCCTCAGAGTTATTGAAGAATATCACAATCAATGAGGATCTTCATCACTTTTAAAATCCTCCCATCATTACAAGGCAAAAGGGTTATTGAAGAATCTGATCTTTTGAGTAATGAAAAATGTATATTAGTAAAATTTTTTTAATTAGGCATAGCTATTGGAAGATATCATACTGAAACAATATAACCCAATCCTTACTAGGTCACATAAAAACCTGGAATTCATTATAAGTCACCTCTCTATTATAGGTGAATAAAAAATCACTGCTCAAAAAAAGTTGGGACCAAATGTGTTCTGAAAGTAAAAGCTTTCACTAAGCGATAAGTCTTCTCAAATAGTACAAAAGAAGGATATTAAGATCAAGAATAAATAAGTTTTTCAGATGGTCAGGAAAAGAAAGAATATTTTAATCAGGCATTTTTTATTAAGAAGAGATCTTGAGAAGCAGATCTTTGAAAAAAGCTAAAAATATTTTTTTTCAATTTTTATTTTTCATTTTTTTGTTATCTGCTTAGATATTTTTAGATATTCCTCTCTTTTTTTTCAACCTATTCTTTTGTAATTTCCTATATTTTAGCAGCTTGGTATAATATATGGTAATAATAACCTGTTGGCAATAATGCAATGAACTAGAAGGGTTTTTATTCAAAGATACTATAGAGTGAAATATTGTTCTCAAAATTGAACTTAAAGTTTTATGTTTATAATGGGTTAATTATGTTAGAATAATAGTTTAGCTGTAATATGTATTATACTGTTCAAATGAAAATGTACATATATTTTCAATTAATTAATAAACTAATAATTTAGTCTGATTATAGATACTCAAAAAAAAAAACCAAATTAAGTTTATTATGTAATAAAAATTGAAATTTTAAATTTTTATTTCAGTAATAATAAATTTTTAAAATATTTATATATAAAATTTTATATATTATTTATATTTTTTTTTAAGAAATAAAATTTATATTTCTTTATTTTATCAAAAACAAAATAAAAAAAATATTATAAATCAATAATTTAAACAAAAAAAAATTATTATAAATAATTTTTTATAGTTATTAATTTAAATTTTTAATAAGAAACATTTAATTTTTGTTTTTATTTTTTTTTTTAAAAATTTAGAAAATATTATAAATCAATAGTTTGAATATAAAAAATTATTGTAAACAATTTTTTTTATAGTTATTAATTTAAAAATTTTAATAATTTTTAATAAAAGATATTTTATTATTATTATTTTTTTTTTAATATTCTTTTTTATCTCAATCAGATAAAGTTGAAATATTATTGATATTATTATTTTAGTTAAATTATTGATATTATTATTCTAGTTAAATTATAGATTCAATTTTTATATAATAAATAAAAGATATAAAATAAAATATTCTATTTTAAGAACTTAAGATAATAAGTTTTTTAGATAATATATAATTTTAATAGTTAATAGATAAGTTTTTCAATTAGTCTAAAACTAAAAGATATTTTAATTAAATAAATATTTTTTGAAAAGAAATTGTTTATTTAAATAAAAACTTTTTGAAATGACTTTAAAAAAAATTTTTTTTTTTTTAATATATTAATTTAAAGTAAAATTTTGTTTCTTAAATTTAACTTAAATATCCAATTAAAATAATTTAAATATTGTAGTTCTTCAATTAATAATATCATGTGAAAGTTTATATAATATTACAGATGTTTATTTAATTATCAATTATTAATTAAAAAGATTTTTTATAGTTAATAAATTACATACATATTAACATATATTAACTTTGCCTATTACGCGATTGTTACGTAATCAATTTGGGATTTGGTAAAATTACTTGCATTTTAACTCATTAGTTAACTAATCCATTTTTTATCAAGTTAATCAAATACGTATATATGACTAACATAAATCGCTTTTTTGTACCAACATTATATGGCTAAAAATCCTGGATTGACATTAATGGAAACGTTTTACGCGTGCTATATGAGTATCAATTCCGTCAGACGTGTAACCAAAAAATTTTTAAATTAGGTATATTCAAATGGTCCTATTCTTTGTACATGCATAGGTGCGTACACATTCTCTCCGGAATTTAGGTATGCAATTATTCGCCGAAGGCCGGAAATAACACAGCTGTTGACGTACATTCTATCACATTGAAAACCCAGTACATGTGCATGACACTCATAAAACCTCGAAATTATAAACTCTGTTCCAGCTTTCTCACGCTATAACGAAGCTTGAAAAAAAAAATGCCAATGATTGAACACTTTAAGAATTTTATTCGTCATGGCAAACAAGCGAACCAGAAGTTAATTACTCAGGACAGTTTATTTGAGACTAACGCTCTTGACAACCACCGCATTAATCCAGAAGTCAAACTTAAAGTTGATAATGCTACTGTAGCACAAATAGTGGCCGAGGAAAGGGAGCAGAAGAGTAAAATCCCAACATATCCAGGCTTGGAACGTTATCGTATGTTAGAGAAAATGGGAGAGTACGTTGAAATCTATATTTCTCTCGCGTTAATCAAAGTACAATTAGAATATCGAAATGAGAAAATAAGTTTTTATTCGTGCCAAAAAAAAAAAAAGAAAAAAAAAAAATGCCATGAAAAAGGGGTGACGAAAGATATGAAGATCGAATGAAAAATTATATCACCACAATAGATTTGCCCACCCGTCAAAGGGACATCTAATTCCCTTATATTAAACTTGATATTCTGATAATTTCACAGTGGAGCATTCAGCAACGTCTACAAAGCAATTGATACAGAGACCAAAGAAAAAGTTGCCGTTAAGGTGGTGCGGAAGCGTGAACTCAATTACTCACAGGTATGAACATCATAGCAAAAGATTGTTGAATACGGCGTAGGAAAGCGGTATCTTTGATTGCTGGGGGTCGGCATGGTTAATTGCAATCGATAATCGACTCGGATGGTTACAAGAGATACCGCAACTACGTCAGTCAAAGAATTCGAGCTTTTACGTACACGTGCATTCGATAATAACCGTCCGCCTTCACATTTCCAACACTGGTGTCATGTCAATGTAGGAGAAGCATTTGCATCGCGATATGAAAAAGAAAACACGTGTCGTTGAGGTAGTTTATTGTTTCGAAAATGACAAACGATTGGCTGTTTAGGTGACAACCCACCTAACTGCAAAGCCAGTGTGCATCAAATTCTTTGAGGGTCGGCGTTTGTTCATCATAATCTTTTGATACAACGCTCGCTGTTGAGAATGTCAATTGTGTTTGTCAGTCAAAACAATTTCGACATATTTTATGTTTGCTTCAACAAGCTCTCTTATTTATTTATTTATTATTATTATTATTATTTTACGTATAGCGTTCCAATATTCTTAAGGAGGTTCAGATAATGCGTCACTTGAAGCATCCTTCAATCGTCTCCCTAATATCATTTTCCGAGTCATCGGAATATTATTATTTAATCCTCGAGTTGATGGAAGGTGGTGAATTATTTAACCAAATCGTGAAGCTCACCTATTTCTCGGAGCCATTATCACGACATGTGATTGTTCAGGTGGCTGAGGGAATAAGATATTTACATGAAGAGAGCGGTATTGTTCATAGGTATACTTGATTTCCATTTTACGTGAAGAACGATATTCCTTCTTTGATCAGTGAATCAACAAAAATTTCGTGTCTACTCAGGGACATAAAACCAGAAAATCTTCTCTTTGAACCAATTCCAATCTTTCCTTCAAAAGTGCCTCGTCCTCCACCAGGTCCCAACGATGAGCCTAAAGAAGATGAGGGTGAATTCATTCCTGGTGTGGGTGGTGGTGGTATCGGTAGGATTAAGATCGCAGATTTTGGTTTGTCTAAGGTTGTCTGGGATGAAAAGACGATGACGCCTTGTGGGACGGTAGGCTACACAGCTCCTGAAATCGTCAAGGATGAACGTTATAGCAAGAGCGTCGACATGTGGGCTCTTGGTTGTGTCTTGTACACAATGCTGTGCGGCTTCCCGCCGTTTTATGATGAAAGCATTCAAGAACTAACCAAGAAGGTTGAGAAGGGGCAATATACTTTTTTGAGTCCGTGGTGGGATGATATCTCTTTTTCAGGTTAGAATTTGAGAGTCAAAAATAATGTTACTTCACAACTTGCATTCAATCCATATTTAAGATAATAATACCTCTTGTTCACTCAGTCAAGGATTTGATCAGGCACCTTCTCACCGTTGATCCAGACCAGAGATATACAATCAAGCAATTCTTTGAGCACCCATGGATTAATGATAAAGTAAGGAAAAAAAAACCTTAATAATTTTGAATAAATATTATGAAGAATGATTTATAATTTTTATTTTATATTTATCAGCCATTACATGCCAAACCTCCGGTTGATACTAAAGTCACTACTAGATCAATTGATGTAAATCAATTGACCAGGGGAATTGAAAGATCAGTCATGTTCGAA
Source organism: Acaulospora colombiana (assembly GCA_910592055.1). Lineage (NCBI taxonomy): Eukaryota > Fungi > Glomeromycota > Glomeromycetes > Diversisporales > Acaulosporaceae > Acaulospora > Acaulospora colombiana. The sequence continues at coordinate 5,502 of CAJVPT010004113.1, forward strand.
GATATATTGGGAAGTCCCGGAGAAAACGGTCGTCGCAAAGATATGCTTTCTCCAGGCATATCTCTTAAGGAGATATTCGATGTCGGTTACGCCGTTCATCGTATGGAAGAAGAGGGGGCAAGAAAAAGAAAAGTTAAAATGGGTGGAGGAAAGTTTGGTGCCTTGAATCCGTTCAAAAATAAGATTATTCACCAAATGAATGACGACGATGACCTATCTGACGATGATGGTGAATCATCATCGCAAGTTAGTTCGCGTGAAGTCGCTTCCGCTCCTAACGAGTCTCTGAAAATAAAGGCCGGTACCAAAAGTAATGAGAGATCTCGACGTACGACTATTGAGCTGAATTTAGATGGCGCGACCTTATTGGGGAGACGTCGTAAGGTACCAGTAGGTGCCTGACATCTTTGGTAAAATTTACTTTAGGATTATACAGTATATTTACATCTGCAATAATAATCTCACTGGATTAATTTGCGAATGATTTTTCTATTTACTGTTTCCGTCATATATGTATATATAGCTTTTAACTTTTTACAGCATCCAATAGTCGTTACAACATTTTTTTTTTTTTTTTTTTTTGTAGTTTATAACTAGGATCAAAATATTATATATGATGCAAAATTTGGTTCTTGCACATCGGAACTTTACTGTTTTGAATTATATGTATCTGAACATTCTATATTTGGCTTTCCGAAATTCGTACACGTACTTGCGAAAGGAACTTGCTTAATGTCATTCAAAGTGAAGATACTTTTGATGATTACAGAGTCCAATTGTATCTTTAAATATTTCAATTTTTTTGTTAAGTATGGTTTATTTATTTGTAAATTTTAAAATATATTTTTAGGTTGCAACTTGCATAAGTTTCTAGAATCTGTTAATTTCAAGTTATAAAAAATATAACATATTGTATATACTATAAATAATAAACTATTAAATTGTAAAATAAAAAACATTTTTTATATTATTTAAGTTTTTTTTCTTTCTTTCTTTTTATTTTTATTTTTTTTGCAATAACTCATATATTTATTATACTCAAATACTGTATATAAACATATAAACTTTAATTAAGTTAAAATGTATTCTTAATTAATTTATTTTAAAAAATAAACTTTTAAGTTTAACAATAAAAATAATTTGATTTTTTATAAAAACTATGAATAAAAATTCTTTTTAATGCTATATCCCTATTATAATTAACTATATATAATTATATTAAAAATAAAGATAAAAAAGAAAAAATATTATATAAAATTATATAAATATAATAAAAACAAAAATTTAATACTCTTCTTTATTGATTTATAAGAAAAAGATATTGTTAAATCTATTTAGCTCCTAAATAATACCTATGAAATGGTCAAAAAAAAAAAAAAAGAGTTATGGATTTTCTTTTATAATATTATAAAAATTTGTAATATAATTAATTTTAGTATATTGAAAAAATAATAAATGAATTTAAATTTTATCTATTGCAAGATAATTTTTATTAATTTATTCAAAAACAGAAAATATTAAATAATTTTTTTTCAATGAAATTGCTAATCTACTTGTAACAAATAATATATAAATTAAAAAGAATTAATTTTTTATAATTTATTATATGAATTTTAAAATAATATAAATTATAAATATCAAAAAAGGTCTTCTTTAAAATAAATAATTAATATTTATATAAATAATAACATTTGAATAATTGGAATTAATAATATATAAAAATATTTTCAAAAAAATCAAAAAATTTTATATAATAAATAATTTATAAATTAATAATAAAAAGTCAACTGTTTTTACTTTAAATTTAATTTAATTTAATTTTTTTTTTAACTCACAATTATACTGCAATGGCATATCTTTATTGAGATATTGAAAAATACCTAAATATTTTACAGACTTTTATAAAGTGACCAACTCATCATTATACATTATTAGTTAAAGGACTACACTACTTAAAAAATATGAGAAGTCCACTAAGCTAGTTCAACTAAACAAAATTAAATCTAAACTAGGTACTCTAAGTCAGATTTAGAGGACAATATTTCACTCTTTTAGTAGCTTGGCAATAGTGCCTCTAAGTTAATCAGGATCATTGCCAACAGTTTGTCACTATTGATTATCCCAAAAAATGATAAATTGCTAAAGTTGACACCAGATAAAGGGGAAGGGGGAGTAAAATTCAAAGTCCTTCAAAAGATTCTTGCTCTATTTTATAGTTTCTTCTTGAAAGGGATTTACCTGATTAAGATATTCTCTAAGATTCATAATGTTTAAAGAACTTAGCTATTCTTGAAAGTGACTTCAAGAAGAATGTTTAAGGAACTTATCCTTTTGCCAATGTATGGATTTACTTATCGCTAGTAAGGCTAGTGCCATATTATGAAAAAGTTTACTTAATTGAGATAAAAAAATCTTTTTAAGAACTTTGCCTGACCAGAATAGAAGCTTGAAGATCCCAGCTTTTATTCAAGAAAGCCTTTTCATCACCTGAAGAACTTAATGAGAGATAGAAGTTGGATTTTCTATTTTTATCTGTCATTTATCTTTTGATATTATAATTGTTTCCTGGAAGTTGAACATATATAATTGAAGAGAATACTTTTTCTGAAACTTTCTTTCTTACATCATTAATGATGTATCGAGACATGTAAGTATGACCAATAGAAACTTGTTTATATTTCAAAAACTGACATGTTTCATGTCAACCAATCACCTTTGGTGAGGATTTATGCTATCCAAAATTCAGGGTCAAACTGAGATAAGCAAAATTTTCCAAAAAACTATAAACATGGGAGTTCTAAAAGGACCAAGATAGTCAAAAAGAAAGAAAATAAACTTTTTTATTATAGAAAATCTCTATAAACCTCTTGCTTCAAAGATTAAAAAAACCTTCAAATACTTTACAGTCAGTTTTTCTTCTTTTGGGAACTTTCTTGCCATTGATATCAAAGGTATTACTTGACTTTTCTTAGTTACTAGAAGTCAAGTTTTTGTATAAAAAGATTTGTAAATAATAGAAGAAGGATAGAAGTGACTCTTGAAGTCATACTTCAAATTGTTTTAAGGAAAGTGTTAAGACTTTATTAGCAAAGGGATATAAAAACTTCTTGCGAACATTTTTTTTGTATGTGGTCAGAGGATCAGTGCTTTTACTTTAAATTTAAATAATTAACAATTAGATAAATATACATATATATGCTTTTTTTTTTTTTTAATCCACAGTCAGATCAGTATGGTGTATTTTTATTGTATATATGCTAGATATTTACAAATTGTTGTGACTTATACATACTAATTCACTCATTATTGAAAGACTATTTCTCTAAATGCAATCTAGGAAATGATATTTTGCTCTTTTACTAATTTGGATAATTTTTCTAATTAATAAAATTATTGCCTACAGGTTATTACTGTAGATCATTCTAAGTTCTGTTTACAGTTAAAAACCAAACCAATTTATTCTGTGACAAATCCAATTCTTAATAATTACCATATACTTCTTTCCTTCTATTTTTTTAATATTCTTTAGGTTTGAATTCTCTGGAGGTATTGACAATTCTTTTTGGTCCTATTCAGTCTGTTTATCAGGTCTGAGCTTGGGCCTCTTGTTTTTTTATCCTCTTCTATAATATTTTATTTTTTTTCCTATTCTATAACTTTGATACAGCAAGTATTCCAGATCTCCTTTTTAAAGTTTGCTCTTATCTTTTAACCGATTTTACTGATTATATCCTATATGTTTTCTGATAGGATCTTGAGATGCTCTTTGAAATACTTTTTCTAAAAGATGATCTTGTTTTCTTTCATATATCCACAAATAGTATTGAAAGGCCCCTATCAGATTTTTGAATCTTTTCTAACCATTTGTCTATCTAGTCACTTATTTTAGATTGAACTTTTTTCTTATCTTTAATTTTTTTAACAATGAGTTTATTGATCTTTTTGTTTGCCTTCTGCCATAAGTTCTTTTAAGTTTCTCTAGTGCTAGGTATTCAAAAAGATGTCCTAGTGTCTCTTCTTGAAGTTTGCATGCTAAGCAAGTGGTTGTGATATACACATATGATTTTTTCTTCTTAAGTATTTGTAGAACTGAAAGTTTATTGTAAATTAAGTTAGTTAGAAAGCTTTTGTCTTTATTGGTTTTGAAAGAGGTATTGAAGGTATTGGTTGGATTGAACTGGTTCCAAAAGATTGGCCAGTCTATAATTTTATCATTTTGGATTTAAATATCCTGAATCCATTTCTATGTTATCCAGTCTAGTCCAATCTTTTTCTTATTGAACATTTTAATGAAATCTCTGATAATATTCACTCCATGCTGCTATCATGAGGACTCTTTCTAGCTCTGATAGCTAATGTCAAGTTATTGGATTCTCCCACCTAGCCTGTTTGGCAAATAAGTTTATTTGATTGTTGAATCTGTTAATTCTATGGACTTTAACCTTTAGGATTTCCAGATTCAGGTCTTGCTTTTTTACTAGATCCTTAATCTTATTCCAAAGTAGCCAGTTAGTGATCTTTATCCATCTTCTTGTAGATGTTTCTATTTATGAGTAGATGGATTTTCATACTTTGACTGTGATATTGCAGTCTGTGTAAATTGTAACTGTTGTGTTTCAAGGGATTGCATATAGTGTAATGAGAATAGTTAATATTTCAGCCCTGGTAGCTGATAGTCATATGAATGCTCCTACTGAGAATTGTTTAACTATTTTGTCTTTCACTATCATGATCCAAGCTAAATCCATGTTAGATTCACTATTTGTTATCCCTTTTTTATAAGAACTATCTATGTAGAATATAAGCTGATCAGCCATATTCTTTTTGTTATATCTCAAGATGTTCTTAAGTTCATCTTTATATTTTTCTGTTTGTATGGCTTTTTCTATTAGTGTGATAACCCAATCTTTCACTTGAATCTCTATTTAGACTGGTCTGAAAATTAATAGAGTCACTGTTTACTGAAATGCATTTATCTGCCAGTCTATAGGGTTTCCTGGTAGAAGGATCTGTTTTCTTTTTCTTAAATTATTATGTCAATTAAGCTGTGGGAGAAGATGGATCTATGACAGAACTACTTCTAATAGCTGCTCTATGCTATCTGGTTAAAGATAAGTATTATTATTAGTAGAATCATATACTAGCTAATATGGTGTGAAATAGGTTTTGTTATTTATGAATACTGTCTTTTCCTATATATCTATTGAAGTATTAGCCTGGACTGCCCAGTAAATCTTTCTTTATTTGGGTTTTTTGGGAATGTCTCAGTTTGCATATTATAAACTGTCCATTCAAACCCATGTAAAGAGTTTCTTAAGAGATCTTAATATACTGTTGTTTTTTTCTTTACATTTTTGTATCAGGAGGGAACTAGTCCCTTGCATCTGCTATAGAGTATTTGAACTGCTTTCAATTCCTTAAGTTTTATTGTAGTAGTATTGATGAGCTGATTTAGAAACATAATCTTGTATTTTCATAGTAATGGAAAGGCTTTTTCATATTCTCTATCCTCTTGCAGTATAGATTTGATTGATAAGATACCTCCCTAATAATCGAATATATTTTTTTATCTCCAACTTTGAAAAGTAACTTGTATACTTTTTGCCAAAGCCAGTGTTATAACTGTCAGGTTTCTTTTCGTCAGCTTATAAGAGTTGATAAGATTACTTAGAATATTACCTAGCTCTCAACATTTGATTTGGTTTTGTTTCAATCTGATTATAGTAGCAATACCAGAGACCTCATTATTGTTAAGCTGATAGAAAAGTGCAGGTATGTAATTTTCTAGCTATATCTCCCAGATACTTTTGAGATCATATATTTCTTTATTGTGAATACAACTATTTGGGATCATTTTACAGATTAGGACCTTGTTCTTGAATACTTTCCTAAACATAACTATGAGATCATTACATATTTTCTTACTCAGATATATGTGTTGTGTTCTGTATTCTATTCTTGAAATTAGAACTCTATTGATAACATATTGGACATATTTTTCTGTCAACTTCTTCTTGGTTATTGCCTGGACTACTGTCCTGATCTCTAATTTTATAAGACTGATAGAATCCTGGTTTTTTTGTCTTAGTCCTAGTCAAATATAAAGAAATCTAGCCTGGTTCTTCTTGTTGATTTCATGGACTATAGTATTTTCTATTTCAGTCTAAACAGTCTTGAAGACTTGTGGGTTTCAGTTAATAGTAAGGAGGTTTGACTTCTCTGTATTGATCAGAGAGTCATTTTGTTATATAGAACTTTTTTGCTTCTTCCAGGATCTTTTCTAAATCTTCTTTAGATTTGGCAATTCAGATCATATCATCTATGTAAGCAATTACTACCTGCCTTAAGAAGAGCTTCATTTTCTCTTCAGGTTTACTAAAGTTGGAAAACCATTTTTCTTCCATGGAATAATCCAGGTTGCTATTGTTTTGGATCTTGCATAAAAGTGGATTGTAAAAGATTCTCTATAATAATGAAGAGATTATTTTTCCTTGATCTATCCCATCCCTTGTCACTATTGAATTAGATAGTCCATTGGGAAGGATGATACTATAGTTTCTATTTTTGAAGAGGTCTATATAAGTTTCTTAATATATATAGGAATTTGAATCTGATCTATGGTCTTTTTAAGTATATACAGGATATTGTGTTATATGCCTTTGCAGTATCTTGAAATAGGATCCATAGTTCTTTTTTCATTTCTCTAGCCTCTTCACAAATGTTGTTCAACAGGTAAATAGGCTCTGTCATACTTTCTTCCTATAGTTCAGCAAAGTTTGATCCTTTTAAGATTTTGTATTGCTTGCAAATAGCTAATAGTTGGTTGGTAAGGATCTTGGTAAAGTATTTTCGAGCTGTTTCCAAGAGGATAATGAGTCTTGTATTGCTCTGATCACATTTTCAATGCTTGAGTTTGGGAATGAGATAGATGTTACTGCTTTTTCATTTCTTATGTATTTGATCTGTGCTTAAAACTTTATTAAAAAGAAGATATAAAGTTCCTTTTTCTTTAATCCCTAAATGTTTGAGCATTTCATAGTTGATGTATAAAGGGCCAGCAGCCTTTTTGTTTGGGAGAGATTGCAAAGTAGTTTCTAACTCTTTTACTTTGATTTCTTTTGTTAAAGGTAAATACTATGTTAGGACAAACCATTTTTTGGATTGGTATTCTTTTTTCCAGGAGCAGTCTATGTTCTCGAAGTTGACATTTCTCTTTTTGAATATTCTTTTGTAATATTTTTCAACTCTGCTTCTGATGGTTTGAGGATTAATAGCAATATATTCTTTCCCTTCCTGATTTGTGGTTAGTATCTGATCTAATATAATTCTTGGTTTTTTATAGTTTAAGGCTGAACCTAGTATCCACTTCTAGTTGGATTTAAAATCAACATATCTGTTATCCAGAGCCTCCTTGATTTAGTTTTTGATATGAATACTTTCTTTTTTCTTGCATATCATTCTGAGGGTACATTTTATTTTAGTGATTTTCCTCAATTGCTCTGGGATCTCTTCTTGTGACTGGGGAGATACTAGTTCCTCGTCAAGGGATTTATAAGTGTCTTATAGATTCTGAATGGCCTTATCTATATTTTCCATATCTTCTATGATCTTTATATTCTAGTTAACTTGAATTTTCTTTAGAAAAAAGTGGATCTTATTGGTTTTTCTGTATGCTTTGAAATCCTTTTTTGGGATTACTGATCCTATCTTAATTTCTTTTTTTTGCTGGAAGTGGAATAAACTCTTTTTTTTCTTGAGGCATTTGTATACATCCTTAATAATTATGGTTTCAAGTTCTTGCCTGGCCTTTTTGAGTTCTTGAGGACTGTTCTCAGTTTTATGTCAGGAGGCCTGCACATCAATTTTTGAAAGCTTGTATCTATCTAGAGTTTGAATTTCTCCTATTGTTCCACAGTGGAGTTACCTGAATCTAGTATTTTTTTATATTTTGTTCTATCTTGTTTTTATATCTGATTTTTGAGCAGATTTTTTTTTTTTTTTTTTTTTTTTTTTAATGCTAGCTGAGCCAGAACTTTATTGAGGAATCCTTATATAAAATGGAGGAAACAAAGTTCCTTTGAGACTATATATAAAAAACTTTAAGGAAAATAAAGTGTTACAATAAAAGAGCTCCTTTATGGAGACTTCACCTTGTGGCCTGGCTACCTCTTGAAGAAAAAAGAGGACTAGTCTAAGGTCTAACTAGTGCTGAAAAAAATTTCTTGAAACTATGCAGAACACTGAATAATCGACCTAAATTTTCTGCCCCTACTGACCATTTATCAAAGGTCACCATTGACTGATCTGACACCTTGCGAATTATCCACCAGAGTATTGTGTCTCTTCATCTTTGGAAGGGAGAAGGGTAAAGAAGGGGAGGGAATTACTCATCCAAAGACCTGGTGGGTCTTATGGCCAAGGAGATACCTTAAAACCTTTGGTGGGGTTGATGAATCCAGTCCTATAAGTAATATCATCTTCAAGCATTTGCTGCTTATTTAAGAAGGTGCAAAACTT